>JAQHUG010000021.1:12155173-12170520 GCA_028555095.1 Dicrostonyx torquatus | reverse complement strand
GGTAATTGAATGTTGATTTTTATTCCACTCAACTAGTTCTTGTCTTTTTATGTTGAACTGAAACCATTGTCATGTAAAACTATTATTGAGAGAAGTTTGCCTATTCCTGTAATCTTTTAAAGAAATTTAATTTATTTTTTGTTTATTAGTTTGTGCATATGTACTAGTTTTGGTGCGTACATGATGTGTAAGTGGGAGTGCATGCCTCAGCATGAATGTGGAGGTCAGGGGACAACTTTGTAAAGCTGGTCCTCTTTTCCCATCTTTATATGGGTTCTAGCAATTGAACTCTGGTGACACAGTTGCATAGAAAGTACTTTAACCACTGTGTCATCTCTCCAGTCCCCAAACTACAGGGATTTAGTGGTGATAACTCAAAATGCTGAACTTGAGCTTCAATGGATGGGGAGGGAGAAGAAGGCAAAAGGATGAGCATCAGTATCAGCAAAAGTCAGTAGGTACTAACATGGCACATTTGGGGGGGGGGCAAGAGCTCTCCTTCAGGACTGATCATGAGCCAAGTTAGTGTTGCAGAGGGGTGTAGAGATTAAGGCTTAGTAAATATTTGTTACTGATGCTAAGTGGGGTGTGGAGAGGAAAGACATGGACTAGGAAGACACCAAGGCAATTGTAGGATTCAAAGTGTGCACACACTTGCAGCCCTGGCCAGAAGACACTGCTCCAGTAATAAAGGGCAGTGGCAGGGAGGAGCTCTGATTGCTGCTCTTACACTTGTCTTCAGAAGAATATACAACAAACCCAGGTAAATAAATACCCAAGTCAACACTGCAGCAGCACATAAGCACACAGAGCCGTCTATCTTTAACAAGAGCACTTAAAGTATCCTGAAGTGCTGTGTGAACTATCATGGAAGCAACCAGCATGGGGAAGCATGGGAAGTGGGTGACACGTTGTGATTCCACTCTACGATGTGTCTAAAGTAGCATGACCAGGAGACACAGAGTAAAATGGCAGTTAGTGGGGGAGATGGGAGGGTTGTGAGAAAGATGAGTTAGGAAATGGCTAAAAACCTAGACCCAAGACACAAAATGAGAAGAAAGCTCAAGGTGGGAGCCGGACAAGCAGAAGTGCAGTGGGAAGGCAGAATGCCTGTGGGCTCAGAGGAGACAGGCATTCTTGGAGTAGGTGTCAGTCAGTCTTCAGGAGGTCGCAGAGAGATTCTTGGCAGTACTTAAGAGAACAGTTTACGCACATTCAGGAGGGGAGATGTTGCCGAAAGTGGGAGGCCCTTTCTCAAAGAACATCGCATAAGCTCTTTGCTGGCTTAAGCAATCCCTTCACTTCTTGGTTATCTTGTACAAAGAGCTTCTTTTTTTTTTTCTAAAAATTTCCTCACTTTATTTTTCTATCCAACATGTTTCTTCTCATCTTATGTACCAGAGGCTACACAGAGAGACAGAGAAGATTACAGGGACAAGAAAGGAGCCCTCATCTGGAAGCCTGGTTACGTTTCCCACTACCTAAGATGGAAGAATTCCACCTTGGTGTGAGAATGGGCTTCTTAAGGAATATCACAGTTAGATGCCACAGCATTTTGGTGATTTCCAAGTTACAGCGGAAAAACTTTGCCACAAAACCTTTGGTGGCATATGCTCCCTGGTGCCAAGTACAATGGATAACTCTCTCTATACATGTCACAGCTTGAAGCAGGGCTACCTACATTTCTATCTGGTCAGCACCCAGCCTTCCTGTCCTTCACACCACTCTCCATGCCTTCTCTTATTCTAAAAGAGTGGCAGGTTGAATTTAGTCCCTGGCATCTTCTCAAGATCCCAGTATTACTCAACTTTAAGTTTCATTTGGGGGTTTCAGACATGAATCAGTGATTAAGAAAACCAGCTGTTCTTACAGAAGATCGGGGTTTGGTATCTCAGAATAGTCTAGAACTCCAGAGGTTCTGATGCCCTCTTCTGGTCTCCTCAGGCATTTAATGTAGGATATATTCATTCATGTATACAGCAAAACTCTCATACACATAATATAAAATAATAAATATTAAAAGCATTAGGTTTCCTTTTCAGATGGCACTTGGCTACAGTCCTCTGAACTAGAGCTTCTCATCTCTACTTCGGACTTGTCAGGTCAGAAAAGTTCCCCTCAGCAATACCCACGAAGAGACTTTAGTTGTGAGAGCTGTGGGCTTCCCTCGGTGGGACAGCCAGTCATTTTCCCCAGCGATTACTGACTTTCCTTTAGCTGAGGCTTCTACTTCTCTTTCCTTGCTGGAAATTCGGGTGACTGTAGCTTGTTGTAATAGGTGTGGGCTGTGTCCTGCCCAGCTCCCTGTGCGGGCGGGCTGTGTCCCGCCGCCCAGCTCCCAGCCCCGGCCACAGGACTAGCTTATACCCGAAATGATTACACACAAACTGTATTCATTTAAACACTGTCTGGCCCATTATCACCAGCCTCTTCTTGGTCAACTCTCACATCTTAAACTAACCCATTTGTAATAGTCTGTGTGTCACCACAAGGTGGTGGCTTACCGGAAGATTCTAACCTACATCCATCTCATGGCGTCTCGCAGTGCCTTCTCTCTCACCACCTTCCGTTCTGTCTACTCCGCCCACCTAAGGGCTGTGTCCTATCCTACAGGCCAGGGCAGTTTCTTTATTAACCAATGAAAGCACAGAAATACAGAAGAACCCTCCTACACCAGTAGCTTTATGGGCAGCCCAGCTTTCTTCTTTTCAGTCAGTCACCATTCTGCAACTCTGCAATTCTCAGCTGAAGTTCTTGACTCCTTTGTGAATTTCCAAAGCCCTTCTTCTCTTTATGACTTTGCAGCAATGTCTGTTTATTCCTATGTAACACTAATCCTTCACCAGGTGATGCGGAGGCATCTTTTAACCTGCCATCCTGCCTCTGATGCTGGGGAGTCCAGGCTGGTCCTCCTATCATGCCACACCCAGCTTTTATGGTTTAGCCTCTAATTTAACACTGGCACATGTGCTTGGGGGAAAAGTCACAAGTTTATTATTTTGATGAAAAAGTTTTCTTATCTAAATTTAGTTCTTTTACAAATTATTTTTTTCCGAAAATGCCAGATGGACAGATATTTAACTACACCCCCTCTTGCCTGGAAGAACCTCCGCAAGCCAGGCACCTTTGCTCTGTTGTGTAAGTCTCCATATCTGGAGACTCCATTCCATAGCATGCACCTGTCGCTCCACATGGCTGATACTTTTCCTGGAAGAGATTGCCTTCCTGTGTGGGGATCGCATTTTGGACTTAATAGCTGATTCCAAGGAATATTTGCAGTGTTGGCTAGTCTTTTAAAGAAACTAAATCCCTCATTTGCATTCTCACATTTGGGCATTATTCAACATTTTTAGCTGAGAAAAAAGTGATAATTATAAACTGTCCTCTGTGTACGTGTGTGTGTGTGTGTGTGTGTGTGTGTGTGTGTGTGTGTGTGCCCATGCACACAAAAGAAAAAAGCTTAACTTAAACTAGATCTGCATTTCTTTGGTCACAATTGCAACAGATAATTTCTACTTAGAGTTGATGACTATTGATTATTCATTTGTACTGATTCTTCATGTCTGTTACCTGATGCATAGTTTTGTCATTCCAAGGTGAGATATCTGTACAGCATGGATATGGTTGTACAATCATACACCTCCAGATTACTTCTAGTCAAATATGTCCAGTATTTTCTTCTTATTGAACACTGGTGCCATTTCTTTGCATTAAACATTACAAATAGCAATTACATATGGCTCAACTGAAACAGCTTATGCCTTGGATGATAAACCTAAAATGTTTATCACTCCAGACTCCAGTTTCATGAGTTTTCCATATGCCTAATAGGTAGTAATATTTATAATTTGACTCTTTGGAAACAAGTTTCGCATTCTTGCTCATGATTTTAAAAATGCATTCTTCTATTGTGGCCTGGATTCCTCTGATTTGCAATCTACTGCTTGGTTCTTACAAACATCATGGAGCTTGCAGTCTCCCCTACCTAACACTTTTGTACTCTCTTCTGTACCCTCTAGAAAACCTCTTGAACCCCCTGGCTTGACTATATGACAATGTCCTATGCTTCTTTGGGGCACTAAGCCATGTGTCTCCCCTGGAACATACCTTCTACAGGTATGATTGCCTTATCCACTTCTATTCTGTACTGCTTTGATTCCAACATGTGGAATGATGGTCTTTTTGTAACAGATCCTCAGTTAATTTTCTTTTTATCTGAACAGAATTCATAGAGCAAGAGCTTCCCATGGCCCAAGGAGTTGAACTGTGGTTTCTAATGCTCAGTGCTATGAGATGCACTGTGTAGTGCAACTTCCTGTACCAGCTCTGGTAGAAACAACGTGAATACCAGAGAAAATGCACAAGAATGTATTGTGTTGCTAACCTGCCATTTATAATTCAGTCTCCTGTCCTCTGTCTTTATTTTTGGTTAGTTCTGTTCTTTTTTGATAGGGAATCCTCTGTCTTCAAATTAGCCCCTTTCTAGAGTCCAGGCTATGGAGGGTAATGCTGAACTTCTTGTGGATTACATGGTGGTGAAGTGTTTCTCCCAGGTAGATTTTTGTTTTCCCTGAATCCAGGGTATATTTTTGTTGAAGTCAATGCCACTGGCAGAGTCCCTGTGACTATACTCTTACTGCATTCTGGGAGATTCCTACTTGGGATGATGTTCTGCACTTGACTATAAGCAGAGACTGCTCATTCATTTTTCCAGCCACCCAAACCTGAATAATCACACAGATACTATATTAATTGCAAAACTGTTTGACCAATAGCTTAGACATATTCCTAGCTGGCTCTTACATCTTAAATTAACCCATTTCTATTAATCTGTATATCACCATGAGGCTGTGGCCTCTTTCTCCTTCAACAATTAAATGGTGTTTCCCTGACTCTGCCTTCTTTCTCCCTGCATTCAGCTTATTTTCCCTGGCTAGCTCTATTCTGCCCTGCTATAGGACAAAGCAACTTTTATTAACCAATAATAATAAAAACATATTCACAGCATACATAGGGTAATCCCACATCATTTGACCTACTTACGTGGACATTTTGTAGTCTTTCATTCTCAATTTCAGATATAAACTTATCTCCTGCCTTGAATTATTCTTTTTGTCTACATATTATTTTTCCAATTTAGCATTTCAAGTCACCACATCTACACAACAAAAACTAACCAAAAGCAGAATTGTGTCATGGTGAAAATTGTTTCATCCGTTCTTTTCTAATCTTTATATATTTTTTAAATGAAAGGAGAAGAGACATCCATCTTTGTAAGCAGCTCTCTATGTAAACTCAAAGAAAACACTGCTACTATTTCAAGAGTAAAAATCAGAAAATGTGAATCCTCTCAGGGCTCAGCCTTAACATAGTCAGAGCGGTAGAACTGAGAGGTAAATAACTAGAGGTGAACAAAGGATGTCACACCAAGTATGGTGTTTCTGCAGAAAGTTTGGTAACTGTTTAACACAGTGGCTTCCATTATGGAGAATGAGGTAGTCTTCCTACTACACATGGCAGTTATTCTGGTTTCAGAAGCATTTTTAATATCAGGCGAATATTTTGGGCTCTCTATGGACAGTTTTACAAAAGATGCCTGTGGAAGGTCCTTGTGTTTGAAAGCAGCCCAGGGACTGATGGACGAAACAGTCTTTGTATACTTTCTTGGAAGGATGAGATGGTGAGTGCACATGGACTCCGGTGTGCTTGTTCCCTGGCACTTTTTTGGGTATGTGTACGTGATGGAAAGGGAAGTCTGTGATGTTGCATAGCTGTGTCATTCTTAATGAAGTCTGAATATCTTCAGCTTCCTTCAGCAAAGATGCTCAGTTCCATAGCACAATCAAAGCTTGTGTAGCGTGAGGCCAATCATAAAGAGCACCCTGGATAGTAGTCATACTCAAATCTACCTGGAGGCTTGAAAGGTCAAGCCTAGAACATAGCAACTCAAAGAAAGTCTCTGACCAGCACACGATGACCAATAGAAGTTGGCTATGCCCCTGCAGCAGCTAGATGGCTGAATTCACAGACAAGGATTAACTTATAGCTCTGGGCACAAATGAATATGTATATAAAACCACATTAAGAAATATTAACACTGGACTCTGTACACTGGATTTAAGGGTATGTATGGTAACCCATAAATAGCACCACAGAGACAAGGAGCATCAGAGCCTTTGAGGAACTGAGAACTTGATTTGGGAGACATAGAATTATTCAGGACTATCATGGAGAAGACCATGCAGAACTTAATTGGTTCTAACTGTAATCATATATTTGAGTTCTGTTTTACACATGGTGATTATGAGCTGCAATTACATGTTCATATTAAATCATCGGACTAAGTATAGGGCTCCCTAATGTGGGTCCTTATTCATATAGTTCTACAGTCTGAATTGAATCCACAGGTGTGTGAGCCTGGTCTAGCACCGTGTTCAGTCTTTTCATTATGAAGACTTTCATCGTTGTGCAGCCTACACCCCCCACTACTTACAAAATGAACTAATAATAAATGACTGTGTTTATAAATAAGCTAATACAGAAGTATGTGGCCATCTCCATACCTGGTATTTCTGTAAAGCAGTGATACTATATACTGGTTTGTTTGAGTTTTTTGCCATATGATGATGAATAGACATTTCTACTCCCCTCTCATCTTAAATGTTGTGTCTTTGTGTGTGAGAGCCTGTCTGTGAGTACATGTGTGTACATACATGTGGAAGTCAGAGGACAACTTTCAGTACCGTTTCTTAATCTCCTATCACCCTTTGTGTATGGCAGGTCTCTCACTGAGTAGGCTAGACCAGCTGGCTACTGTGATCTTCCTATCGCTCCTCCACATCTTGCCATCTATGCACATTTTTCATTTATGAACTGAACCATCCATTCAGCCTACAGTCAACTTTTTTCAAAAAAAGTATTTTTTTTGATGTTTAGAATTGAGTTATACAAACCCATAATCATCTATAAAATAGTGTCAGTTTATCTCTATGTTATTTCTGTTTTCTTAATATCTTGGTTGCTGAAGATAGAAAAGAGAAAATACATCAAGGCTTTCCAGGGCCAGACACTGCTTGAGGAGGTCGCTGAGGTTCAGATGCACCGTCAGGGCTCATCTGCCAAGAAGCCTTTGAAGCACAGCTCTCACGTCTAGTGTTGAACAGTATTCTCTCTGCTACTCCAGTTACCCCTCCAATTCCAGCTGGCACCAGTGGGGAATGAGTGCCACCGAACAGTTCCACAGAAGAGTGGGCTCTGACCTGTGGAGTTAGAAAGTAAATAGGTCTTTGTCATTTCTCATCACAGTCCTGGCACCCTTTCCCTTCACATCTTTTGAATCAAGAGGGCAGCGTCTACAGCTGTTTGTCGGGTGGAAAGTGAATCAGCTCTCTGTATCTGATCTGCTTGGCATAAAAGTGTCTCCGCCCATGAAAAACTCCACAGAGGTGTGTTTGCTGCCCCTAGTGGGAGCCCTTTCTAGGTCTTTTATATTTGGGCTTTAAATTTTTTTTGTTTTACTATTATTTTTTAAATCTATGTAGACACTCTTTTACTCCAGAAGAGGGCTAGTGTTCCTGCTTAGCAAGGCCCATCAAAAGAGCATATGTCTCTTCTTGTCACCAAAGACCGTTTTTTTTGTCAAGGAACTACTGCTAAGTTGTGTCCATAGGGAAAAGATTCCTCAAAACACATAAAGTTCAAAACTATGACACACCTTCCATCTGTGGTGCTATGAACGCAACAGAATGCACTGTCTCAGGATGGAAGCAGACTTAGTCATTCTCAATGAAGAAAAGTTTTGTTCATGTGTTTTGAATGCTAGGATGAGAAAAGGGAGAATATTGCTGTTTTCATGTTTGCCTGTTAGGACTTATGTCATTATTCAGCTGTTGAAAATTGTGTGGTTGACATGTTCACAGAAGCTTGTAGCTCCCGAGATGCTTACTTGCATAGAACTCCCACATAAAAAAAAAAGCTAGAGTTCATTTTCTTTTCTCTAAAAATATTGATGAGAAGTCAAACATAGTGGCCTACATCTAGGACCTATATCTAAGCCATCTTAAGCAGGACAATTCTGAGTTAGAAATCATTTTGGCCAATAAAATAAGATATCTCTAAACAAATGCAGTTATCCAATTTCAGCATCCCCAATGTTTCCATTTTGTGGCTTTGTGATGGATACCAGTATTTTTCCAGGCAACGTAACTGGAAAGTCACACCTGTAGAGCCATATCAGGTGGGTGAAGTTGGGAAGGCATATGTTTAATTCTTCATTCTTTTGAACTCTGATTAAAGGACTCTTTGTGACTGTGACTTTTTTGAAAAGAGCAAGACCCAAACCAAAGTAACTGGAAGGTCTTCTGGAAAGAAACGTAGAGATGAACTCATTTTCCCCCACTAACTCGAAGTCACATGAAAGGACAAGCTGTGGACATAGGAGATAGGCAGACTGTGTGCTGACCTCCACCGCCAGTTTGGGTCATGAAACTGTACATGCATCCTATGCCTATTGTATGCTTGTGAAGCAGGAAGCAGGTCCCTAGCTTAAAGGATAAGACATATGCTTTACTAAAAGATCACGGCTATATCTAGAACCATTCTCTCTGAATGAGGTACTTAAAGCAGTTCTGCCAGCTCAGGTACAAATGTCTAGGATGACTTAATAATCAGGAGAAGTGGCCTTGTTAGAGTAGATGTGGCATTGCTGGAAGAGGTGTGTCACTCAGGGAAGGCTTTAAGGTCTCAGATGCTCAAGCAATGCCCATTATGGCAATTGATAATGGATTAAACCTTTGAAAGTGTAAGCCATCCCCGATTAAATGATTTCCTTTATAAGAGTTGCCATGGTCGTGGCATCTCTTCATAGCAATAGAACAGGGTTGCTGTCATCTTGCCCACCCTATGCTGCTGGTCCACCACCAACCACACAGCATGTTTTTCTCATGTCACACCTGTGTGCTTTGCCTGAAGCAGCCTCTGACTGAGTTTCTCTTGTGAATTGTCATTCAAAGTTCAGTGCAGTCACCATTTTCACTGAGAAGCTATCCAACTCCTGGGAACAGATCTGATACCGATTGCCACACACTCATGAGAGGACATGGAGACCTTCTGTAGAGCACTGACTTCATACACCAGCATTGCTTGATTGATCAGTCACTCCATGGCCTCACACATCATAGGATCAATACAAATTATCATATGAACCAATAAGCCAAACCATTCTTATATTACTGATGTGAAGTATTTCAGAGTTTCTCAGCAAGTTAACCCTGGTCATCTGTTCATTACAATCTGTAGCCATCTCAAAGAGCAGGGACAGCCTCAGGGTGGCTGCTAACAAGAGCTTCGGATGCAGAGAAGCCAGGAAATTCCTGTCCTTGTTGGCTACTCTAGATGCTATGAGAACACTCTTAGAGATTTGATGTATGTTGTATTTGTGTGATGATGGATGTGGTCATCATTTATTGACCCTGAGAATATTAACAAAATGATACTCAGAAGTTCAGCCCCATCCATTCCAGTTTAGAATACATAACATTAAGCAAATGACTCTCTGTATTTCTGGATTTAACAAATAAAAACTGTCTTCACTTAAAATGAGATACGGCTTAGGGGCTGTCAGATCCTGGGAAGGATGAGCTGAGCAGCAGAGGTGAAGATCTGGTCTGAGTAAGGAATTTCCCTGTGCCTTCCAAATCTCCCCATGGCCTGGTGGAGAGACAGGTAGATGATGCCATCCAGTGCACTTGGGGAATTAATATCCAGTAGCATATCTAGGCAGTTTCTTTCATTCCACAACCATCAGCCTTGTGCTTCTAGGGGCAGCCATTTGCTGGATGTGGAGCCACAGTGATAAATAGAACCAGAAGATGTCCTGCCCTAGCTTGCATCCAGATTGTGTGAGAAGGACAGAAATGATCACACATATGATTTATTTGTTACAGTTTTGATAAGTGCAAACTATTCTGGGGTGCTATAAGAATAAAAATATTCTGGGATGAGTGTTAGCTGAGGTGTTAGGAGTCTTTTTCAAGGATGGGACATGTTGTTTGCTGAGCTTGGAAGATGAGTCAAGGAATCGAGGGAGCTGGGACATTTGGAAAAAGAAGGAAAAAGTAAATGGAGACACAGTGTTCCAGACAGAAGGAAGAGCTCCTATGACACTCTTCCTAAGTTTGTCATGGAGGACTCACAGGTAACTTTTGCTTAGTTTTTACTGTTTCAGTCATGTGGAATTAAAATGAGCTTTTAACATTTGACATGACATTATTTTCTTTTCCTTTAAAAGTTTTTATTGGAAATATTTTTATTCAATATATTCTGATCTCAGTTTACCGTCCCTCATCTCCTGAATCCTCCACTCCCATCTGATCTGATACCTTCTTCTTATTTATCTTTAAAAAACTAACAGGAAAGTTAAACAGTAACAATAATAATGACAGAAAAAGCAGAAGAAATACATGCACAGATAGACAGACACACACCTTAAAAACACAAAATAATAATAGAAAAAGCAGAAGAAATACATACTTAGATGTAAACACAGATAGACAGACAGATACACAATACACCTTAAAACACAAAATATAACAGACAAGTGAAATACCAGTATATTTTTTTTAAAAAGCCACAAAACAATATGAGACAAAAAAGTCTACAAAAATATCACTGAGTTTGTTTTGTGTTAGCCATCTAATGTTGATATAGAGCCTGCCCTTAGGTGTAATTTATACACCCAATGCTACTCCATTAGAGAAAAACAGTTTTTCCTCTGCAAGTGCTTGTCCATTGGAGAGGCCTCCTCTCTCAGTGATGGGGTCCTATCTGGTTTGGACCTGTGCAGGCCCTATGCATGCTGCAACTGACCCTATGAGGTGGTATGTGTGTCAACCCACAACTGCACAATATGCAGAGAGTGAGATATTTTGGAACACTCAGTCCTATACAGATGCCTTCACTCCCCACATGCTACCCACCCCGGCATCAGGGAGCTATCCAGAAGAGGAGGTGCAAAGATTGTAGAGTCAGAGGGAAAGGATGTCACCAAGGAGATTTTTTTCTGCAGTCAAAGAGCTAAGATTATATCCATTAATAGAAACAATGAATATTACGTCAAGTAAAATAAACCAGTCATAGACAAATACTGCGTTCTGCCACTCACATGAAACAGCATTAAAAAATGGAATAGTGAATGTCACAGACTGGAGGTCACAGGAACTGAAAAGTTGCCAACAACTGGCATGAAGTTTCAATTAGGCAAAACAAAGAAGGCCGCACCTCTGCCGAACAACATGGGACCTTAAGTTCATAAAACTGTACTGCGCAGTCTCAAAAGCCATAAGAAACTGGATTGCATGTTTAGCACCTTTGCAACAGAATATGAAGTATCAAATAATAAAATGACCTAGAAAACACCAAAACTGCCCTTATTTATGTTTATGTGTAACCTCATCTGCTTATGATGTGAGAATTAGGGACAGATATTCCTTTAGACAGAGAGGGAATAGCTTAACAAACTGGTGGACATAGAATAAGTTACCAGTGCCCCAAAGGAATGTGGAATATAATGTCTGTTGATAACAAAAGTGCCAGTGTTGGGTTTCACTTAAACAGGTCTCTTGCATTTGAAAAACAAGAGATAAAAAAAAATAGAGAAAGCAGTCACTGGCTCAGAAGGTGAGGGAAGAATGATTGGCAGTCAAAGGACGTAGCCGAGAGTTAGATATTAGAGAAACATGAACACAGATGTTGATGCCTTTTACTGTGAAAGGGATTTTCCCAGGGTGCTTCACTCCCACAACAGACTCATGTATAGCTCTCAGTGGTATATGATGGGAAAGGCAAAGTAATTGAAGCGAAGGCTTAGTAACTTCTGAGAAGAGATGCTTCAAACCAGTGCTGGGGTAAGAAAGCCTCGGAAGCACAGTTAATTGCACTGGGAATTGGTTCCTGTGCAATTGGTTCCTCGGTTCCTGTGAAGGGATCACAAGGAACCAGCTATTAGCTCATATGGCCACTAACATTACAAAGAGTCACCTCTGAAAACTTTACAAATTGTCTTATTGTTCACTTACTCTCTTTTATCCAAGCAATTTCTTCTTCTAAAGGATGTGAAAGAACAATATCAGTGAGTGCCTTAAGGATTCAAGTTGCCATCAGAAAGTATCCTCATCATCTGATTATCTACCCAGATTCTACAGTATATAAAGTACTATGGTTCAAAAATTCTTAAAGATAAAAAAGAAATTAGAGCTGGAAATATGACACAGCATTTAAAGGCCCTTGCTGCTCTTCCAGAGAACCCAAGTTCAGATCCCAGAACCTGTACTCATGTCAGGTGGCTCACAAATGCTTATAACTCCATTCTAGGTGCTCCAGCTCCCTCTTCTGGTCTCTGCAGATTGCTGTACTCACTCCTTTCTCTCTCTTTCTTTCTCTCTCTCTCTCTTTCTCTCCCTCTCTCCCTCCCACCATCCCTCCCTCTCACACCTATTTAAAAATTTTAAAAATCACAAAATAATTTTGATATTTAACAATTTCTAGACATATTTTATAAGCAGTACAGATAGAAGAACAGCCTTATCGTCCATGTTTTCTTTGTGTTATGTATAAGTTTTAATTCAGCTTTTTCAGGAATTCTTTTTAAAATAATAAAGTTCCTACTGTGAGATTTAAGAGAATCATACTTACAAAAGTATCTTTCTTTTTAAAACATTAAAAAATTAAATGTTTCTTTGTTACAGTACCTTGTGGTATAATTTAAACATTCTTTCTGTAGTATTAATGAGAAATGATTACAACTGTCCCAATCATTAGGATTTTTTTTTAAAAATGCTGGAGCTAAGCAAATTTTTAAAAAAATTTATTTTGATCGAAATATTAGGCTTCAGGAAGCAGAGGTGGAATGAAACGTTTTGTGATGTGTGAGTTGAGTTCAGAGGAAGGCAAACCATGGGCTAGTTCTATGTGCAGCTTCCAGATATACTTGACTACATTCTTTCTCCAGCTCTGCTCAGAGAAGATCTTGGCTCCCAGACTTAGCCTCCTTACCCAAAAGGAAGGAAATGGGTCTTCTCATGCATTGGAATTTGTGGAGCTAGGTGAGGGCTGGTGCACAGCCTCCCAGATGAAAGACCGTGGCATTTCTATACTGTTTGGGAACCAGCCTTTGGATCACTTACTGCACTGAAATATTCCTATACACACCCTTACTGAGGTGCAATCAACAAGTAGAAAGGGTGTGTTATGAAATGTTCCAATCAGACACTTCTACTGCATGGGTCTACCAGATGGCAGAGAGAGGGCAGCATCATTTCTTTAATATTTTCTTCCACAGCATTTCCCCCTGTTCTATTTCCATGTTTCTTGTCTATTCTTCTACTTGAGAATGTTAACAACCGAATCAAGGGTGAGTCACACTAAACCCATGGGCTAGAGCACCAGGTAAGAATTATCTAGAATGAACAAATTTGCATATTTGGGATCCCCAGTGTCTGTTCTTGGATTGATTTTATGGTCCTTGAATATACACGTGGGCACTTTGAAGTGCTATAGACAACATGGAGGTATGGAAGACACAATTCCCTTTACTTAAGGAAGGCTTCCTGTAGACTATAGTGCTGAGATCTCTCATGAGTGCCACAAAACTACTGCTCAATGAACTGGAAGACCAAAGATGTGTGCATACTCTCTTGGGAATTTCCTTCTCTTCATCTTAGAAGTAAATTTTAAGTATAAGGAAGACTGTGCTTATATTTTGTATTGTCTACTCCTGAAATTGTCTCATGGATTGCTTCCAGAAAAAAATAGCTGCAAAAACTGTGTCCATAGTCCAGCTATGTTCTACTTAGGGACTGGCATTCCACAATCTTCCTTTCTTGCACCTTGACCAGTTGTGGGTCTCTGTGTTAATCACCACCCACTTCAAAAGAAGCTTCTAGGATTGGGCATAGAAATAACTCATTAGAGGTCAGTTGAACTGTGACATTGATTTAGAAGGGTGACATTTAAACAGCTCTTCTAATATTCCACTCTGGCTGCATTTTTAGACATTAATCGTGGTGTTCTATATGGATAAATGTTATATAATTTTGACAACTGAACATTTGGCTGTGCTGCATTGCCACGATACTTAACTACAAATGTTCTACAAATTTTAAGACTTGTATTATAAGTATCCGAGTAATATTATAGTACCTAACTCTCTGTGTATCTTATTGGCCAACTTTACATTGGTTTTTGAAGAGCACAGAGATTTCTGGTTTTCTCTTGATAAATAACAGTTCACTCATCACTAGAAAGACTCAGAACTCAAATTTGTGGTATGCATAAGACAGCACAGCTCCTTACATGCCTGCCAGTTGTATCACCCATCTCTATGCTGTATAGCTACAGATCATACATTTTTTTCAGGCCCTGGGAAGTTATATGGAGACCCCCCAGTGCAGGCACAGCATATATCAACATTTGTATGTCTTTCTCTCCAACCTGTATGGTGAATTCCTCATTCAGCAATTGTGTCTCTGAGTAGCGCTTCCTTGGTAAGACTTTCCCACACACACCAAGCAGACTACCCCCTCCTTTTGAATATTCCCAGTACTTACCTTTTACTAAAACCATTTTCATGCAACTCACTTCATGGAAGAAATGAGGTCTTATAGTTTAGTTATGATATGCCCTTCACAGGGGGTTCTGGTGCTGAAAGTTTGATTCCTTATTGGTTGACCCAGTTGTTGAGAGTGGTTTCATCATGGGTCCTTTGCCCTTATCAATGGACCAACCCACTGATATATTCCTAATGCGATGACACCAATAGAAGCCTATGGAAAGAGCAGGTTGATGAAAGGATGACCATGGGGACATGACTGAGAAAATTGTATCTTGACCTTAATGTCACACATACATCTGCTGTACGGTTATCATGATGCTTCTTCTTGTTTTGAGTCAAAGCAGTGAAGATAGCCAGGAATGGACAGAAACCTAAGAAATTACAGGTCAAAGCAAATCATTGCTCCTATAAGTTATTTCAAGTATTTATCACAGTGCTCTAATTTGGGGGATCTTCAGTTGTCAGTGCTGCTCACTGCTGTGTGTCCAGCACTTGCCATATAGCTGTGATGCATCAGTGAAAGGAATATGTGCCCTTGTGATTGGAAACAGACTGAAGGAACCACTGTGCAGGTCAGAATTGCAGCAAGTTTGGGGCTGGAGAGATGGCTCAGTGGTTAAGAGCATTGCCTGCTCTTCCAAAGGTCCTGAGTTCAATTCCCAGCAACTACATGTTGGCTCACAACCATCTGTAATGAGGTCTGGTGCCCTCTTCTGGTCTGCAAACATACACACAGGCA
>JAQHUG010000021.1:12109166-12148401 GCA_028555095.1 Dicrostonyx torquatus | reverse complement strand
GGAGTCTGAATCCTCGGGGGGCGCCCATTCTGTGGGTTTCCTTTCTACCCAATTGTTTTTTTAACTGTGCAAAAGCTTTTCAGGTCCTACTTGTCAGTTGTTGGCCTCAATCATGTCCAAATAGGTTCCATTCAGAAAATTCTTTCCTACACCTATCTCGCAGGGCCCCTGTTTCCTTCCTGCAGTTTTAGTGTTTCAGGTTTCACAGTTAGGTCTTCAATCCCTTTGGAGTCAGTTTTCTTGTGCAAGGTGATAGATATGAGTCTTCTGTGACCATCATGACTCCAGAGATTGACGTAACTGGGGTGATGAGGGAATGAAGAGATGACAGGCACACGTACAAAGGAAAGCTGGAATCAGTGTACTGGGCTCTCTGATGGAGAGGCTTCAGAACTCTGGAAGCCCACTCCATTTGCTATAGCCAGTTGAGCAGGAAGGCCAGATCATTGCACACAACTGAACTGAGCAGAGGTGGGTAGGCTGATCTCATTAGGAGCGGTCTCTGTGTAGGAGCAGTCTTCATGCCATCAATACCCGCGAGAGGAAACTGAAGTGGACACATTCCATACACACCATCACACAGTCACACTTGTGCTTTGAGCTTCACCTGGGAAGGCCTCGGAAGACCATAGGACTGAGGCAATGGGGTCTGTAACAAACCCAGAGACAGATATCGGGGTTCAACCCAAAAACCATAAAAGAAAAGCCAGCCAAACCACTAAAGAAGCCTTACCTCTCCCAAGGCTGGGTGAGCACAGACTAGGCAGCTCGAGCCTCTCTCTCTTCCCATTTTGTATTCCCCTATAGTGCTGGGATTAAAGGTGTGTGACTCCCTAGTACTAGGATTAAAGGTGAGGCACCACCACCTGGATTTGTTTCTGCATTGATCTCGTGTAGCCCTGAGTGGCCTTGAACTCACAGAGATCCATCTGTCCCTGTCTCCCAAATCCTGGGATTAAAGGTTGTGCCACCGCTGCCTAACCTCTAGGGACTTAGCTCTGCCCTTCTGATCTTTAGACAAGCTTTATTTATTAAAACACAGATAAAATATCACTATGGGGGTCATTGGCATAGGCATACCTGTGTCAAACAGTACATGTTCACGCAGGCCTTTCCTGGCTGCCTACACGGGTCTTCTACATACGAACATCCAGCCAATGACAAGAACTTAATGACAGGGACTTTGTCCATTCTGCTAATTATGGTCTTTCAAATGCCTTGAAGAGAACCCAGATCCAAAACTAACTTCAAAAACATTTTTGAAAGTGGAAATAAAGGAGCTAATCTATTAGATGATTGATAAGTACTGATCTGGGTTAAAAATAGCAAAAACCATTAGATTGCTAATAGATGTAGAAAGTAAATTTGGAAGTTTCATTTAAAATATAAAGTATAATGTTAAATAATTTTTATCTTGATATTAGGTAAGAATTTTACCAAATTATTTTTTAAATTAATTTCCAGGTGTTTCTTTCCTTTAGAATGTGAATGATATTACATTATTAGTAATTCCTACGATTGTGTCAGCACTTTTAATTTTATTATAGAAGTTGTTACTATTTTTTACTCTGTTAATGGCAATGGTGACCTTTCAGGCCTTAAATTAATGAGCACATAAAACAATCCACTGTTAACACTGGTGTCTAAAACAATTCCCCATTGTAGCCACCAGGTGGCAGTGTCCGAGAAAAACCCATCCTCAGTCGAGGAATTCATTCTTCGGCCACTTGATGGCATAGCTCCATTGTTTTCAAGAGCACAGCAACTCCCTGTTTCCTTCTTGGTCTGGCTGCTTTTGTTTTCTGCTCTGCAGTTGTCACTATCTCACAGTGGCCCTGAAAATAACCCCAGTTGCGTGAAATGTCTTTTAAAGAGAGGATGCTTGGAGCCTTCAATCTGTACTTCTTGTAGCAAAGCAGAGGACTCTTTATATTGTTTACAAAAGCCTTCTCTGACTTTTACAAAATTCTCAGGGAAAATGCAATCACATTAACGCTTCAAAGTACTTGACAATTTGGGATGGTTGGAATGACGCAGGCAAATGCTCTATATGTGTTTCTGCAGAGACTCATACCTTTTCTGAGTTTCTTTGTATCATTCGCTTCATTTGACCCTAGCAGCATTTTGGATGGGCATCTTCTAAAGCAAAGGTTTAAGCGATTGTACCTGTAGGTGCTGTTCTTGCAGAGTGTGTAGAAAGTGTCCCTGGTGAGTCAGCCTGGGGACACTCAGCCAAGGAAGGAAGCAAACAACCTCAGAGTGCTTTTCAAGTCAGAGAATCCATTCCACATTGTTTTCAGCATCTACTGTGAAACAGCAAACCATAAATAATGACGTAAGGCCCATTAGAGATGAACGGTTGTAAGTGTCTACTTCTACGGGAAAGACTTTTAATGTAAAACTCTTAATTTATTCTTTAAGAATTTTATACATGCATACATTGTGTATTGATCATATCCACTGTGTCCCTCAAACTTCCCCAGACCCACTCCAACCAATCCTCCTCCTAGTTTCATGCCCTCTTTTCCCCCTTTTATAATCTGGGATCAAATCAGCGCTGCCTGTACATGGGTGAGTGTGGAGTCATGCCCTGTAGCAGGGGCACCTACCAGCGGCCGCACTTCTAAGGGAAAATGACTCTTCCCCTCCCAGAAGTCGCCGACTGTAAGTAGCTGGAAGGTGGGTACCTTGTGAGCCAGCCCCCCTCCACTTATTCCTGTATGCAATTTTTCTCTATTGATACCCAAGTGGTTTTTCTTTGTATTTTCTGCTAAGGCAGCCTTTCAAAGTGTCTGATTTCAGAGCGTGCAAATCTTGTACTTAAAATCTTGAGAGTGCTTCCAAAATGTCAATGCTGGGGACACTCACAAGCACAGCAGGCAGTGTAAGTAAGTGTTCAGCAGCAATGGAACAATGGAACTAACCCACCAAGAATCTCTGAGTGTTGTGGCTGAACGGGAAAGTCAAGACGATAGTATATGACAAAGTTGTAATTAGCTGGAAATGCAGGCTTGATATGCCCCTGGCTGGCCCCTTGAATCAGTGAAGATAGGATTAGCTATAAACGACAGCAGAAGAAAACAAATACTCAGCTAAATTAACATGCAAAGGAGTGGGTGACATAGGATTGTCACGGGTTGGTTTGTACTGAGCCTAAAGGCTAACCTTTTTGACTTTCCCTTCTACCTTCCCATCTGTCAGCTCTGCCCTCTGGCTTGTCCCCTGGCAGTCACGAGATCATTTTATGTGTCCAGAAGTCATGCATAGATACTAGAGTGTTCAAAGGAATAGAACTGTCTAACTCTACCCAAAGGCCCCAGAAAGCAACACCCTCAGGTCTCTGACGTTGCTTGGATACTCATTTCTGGGTCACCCAGTGACAGGGTAATTTGATTTCCAGCAAAGCTTGAGCTCTTAAGTTTATCACTAAGTCACTCCAAAAAGGGTAGAATTTCCCAAGGGAAAATGTGTGAGGAGTGTAAATGGCTTTGGGCTTGACAAGCGACCACTGTTGATGCTTTCCTTTGTTCACACTTATTGGTGGTTTGGAAGAATGTGAACAAATTCAGTTATCAGAGGAGCAAGAATGTGCTTTGCATCGTGGCAGGTTCAGCGTTCCCAGAGAACAATGGTACAGCCACCTTTGAGACTGTGCTGCCAGCCCAGAGAAGGATGGTCAGCTTGGTGTCTCAGCAAATATCTTACTATTTAACTCCTCTAAAGGTCCCTCTAGCTAATAAAATGAATCATTTGCTACTACATAAATATTTAAACTTCTGAGCTTTCTTGCTTTGACACATATTTCATAACTGTTAAACAGTGATCCCTAGACACCAAGAAAGTCTAGGCAGCAGAAAGTGATTGATTTCTGTATTCCATAGTGGGTCATATTCCATCACCGTAATAAAGTACCTGCTATAACTAAGTTAAATGGAAGAAAAATTTGTTTTGGCTCAGTGTTTTAGAGGTTTCAGCCAGTGGCTGGCCAGTTGGTTCTTTTGGATCACATCTGTGGGGAAGCAGTATCTAAGGATGGGGAGCATGGGATGGAGGGCGCAGTTATGCTATGTCATGGTGGTAAGGGAACACAGATGGGGAACAAGAGGAAGGTGGTGCTGTGATCCAGATACCTTCTTTCATGCATGCCCCCAGCGACCTCATCTCCCAGTAATGCCACCAAGTGGAAAACAACTCTTGGAGACAGGCCTTCAAGGACATTTACAACACAGTAGGAGCCCTCTCTTTACCCTATGATAATTGCCTACTTTATCTTAGAAAACAAGGTTCCCTTGCTAGGAATTCCACCGAATGACTTTCCTGTTGTGATCTGGCTGCCCTCACTCCCCCTGACCAACAGCTAGACTTCCTTGTAATTGACAAGGATGTTTGTGCTCCTTCGGGCCCTTGGTTTTCCGCAGAAGCTTCCCAGTATAAAAGGCTTTAGCTGGGGCAAAATAAAGGTTGCTGTTCTTCCACCTGAAAAGAAACTCCCGTGTCTCAATCCCGGGACCCCAGCCAGTCTAGGCATCCAGGCCCTGCTGGCACAGCACTTTCCCTTCAGCACTGGAGTCTCCCTGGCTTCCTTCCTCTTTCTTGAGGCTGAGTACAGCTCCTTGTGTCTTTGACTCTTGCTTTTTTTCTGCAGACTCCACAAGTCTTGTCATCCCAGTTCTGCAGAACACAGAAGCTGGACACTTAAGAGTGTCTTTGACCCTTGGTACCCTGTGCTCTGAGCTGCCAGCTGTTGTGGATTGTCCCAGGAACTATATTGTCCTGCCCCATGTTCCTGTTACTTCCCACAGAAGTTCTTGTAGAGTCTCAGAGACCAACAGACTCTTTTCCCTGAATTTGGCTTTTCAACAGTCTGGCATTTGAAGTAGGGTTTCTGTTTTGCTATTTTTTACTTTTATTAAATATTCTGAGAGGTAACCTTTCTGTAACCTATATTTGCTTTTAAGTACACTAGAATTACGTGGTGTGCAGGAAACCTAAGGAGGCTAAAATGGTAGTAACTAACTACCAAGTGCAGAGAGAGCGCTAATTAAAGTGTCTCACAGCTAAATCCTCTCTATTAAGGAGATAAATTAGAACTGTTGGAATTTACAGAGGCCAATTTTGAGGTGGCAAAATAAATCCTATTGTTATTCATACCCTGAAAGTAGGCTGATGTAATTGTGCACAAATGTCAGTAAATTCTGTGAAGCCAGTTATTTATATAAATGATTATTAAATGGGAACAATTCAGTTCTTGTTGCTGTTAGTTAGAGCCATTGTTTGCATTTCTTTCTATTTCCATTTAGTTCCAATCTTAAGTGCACATACCATGCCTATGAAGGGGCCAGACCTAAAGAACTGCTCTTTACTCTGTAACCAATGGTCCACTGATGGATCGCTCACTTCAATGACTTTGCTCCATTCAAAATCCAAACTTTGATCCAGCATGGTTGTTTATTAGGCAAAAGCCCTTGCTACTCTGAGTTAAAATCCTGGGTTCCACTAGGTAGAAAGAGAGAAATGAAAGACCTGAAAAATGGTCTTAACACCAAGGAGCCCCCAGACTCAATAACCAGGCCATCAGATGCAAACGCATGAGGTGGTTTATTTCATGATTGCAATCGGGTGCAAAGCTTAGGGATAGCTAAGCACCCCGAGTATCCAGGCAAGCAAGCTTTTATAGACAAAATCACAAGTTTTCCATAAATTATATTATGAGGTACGAGAACAATCGGGATTGGTCCAGACATACAAGCCAGAGTTCAACCCAGAACAGAATTTGTGTAGTTCAGCCCATCCCTGAGTACCTGACATTCAGCAGGCTACGTGATACCCAACATCCTGCCTATCCCCCCCCATTCCCCCATGACTCAATTTACAATTCGATAGATAACCGTTTGCTGCTACTGGTTCTGGGGTTCTGGTAACCACCGGTTCTGATAACCATCTGGCTAGAAGACTGCCACTGGTCCTTAATTGCTATCCTCCTGCCCAGCTGGGAAAGGATGAACCTGTTGGTCAAACCTGTTTGTCACATTCTTCAGTTTTTAATTATCTATCCTTCTAGGCATAATTGGTTGGGTCCTTTCAGAACGAAATCCCAAGAGGCATCATCAGACCTCCACAAAGCATGCTATAGCACACCCCACCCCCATCACAGCATGTCACACACACGTAAACATGCTATAGCACACCCCACCCCATCACAGCATGTCACACACACGTAAACATGCTATGGCACACCCCACCCCCATCACAGCATGTCACACACATGTAAACATGCCATGGCACACCCTACCCCATCACAGCATGTCACACACACGCAAAAATGGCACACCCCACCCCATCACAGCATGTCACACACACGCAAACATGCCATGGCACACCCTACCCCCATCATAGCCTGTCACACACACCGTAAACATGCTATGGCACACCCTACCCCCATCGCAGCATGTCACACATGCAAACATGCCATGGCACACCCTACCCCATCACAGCATATCACAGACACACATGCACAGGCATGGAAATTTTCTTGTATTTTAATTAATTATTTCTTTTGATTAATAATGTGATTATTTATTTTAAAATAATTGAATAAAAATGTAATACAAATTTAATCCAAATGCAACCAATGTTGTTTGTAGATTTGGCAACTGTGATTTTTTCCCCCTATTTTTTCTTAAATACAAATATTTTGAATATTAAAAAAATAAAAATCTAGCCACCAGGAGTAGATCAGGAAACGCTCTTTGATTTGTTTGTTTTGTTTTTTGTTTTCCAGACAAGGCTTTGTGTAGCCTTGGCTGTCCTGAAACTAGTTCTGTAAACCAGGTTGGTCTCAAACTCACAGAGATCTAGCACCTCTGCCTCCTGAGCACATAGAAAACATTCTTGATGGTGATAGAGCTTGTGTTTCAGAAATTATTTTCTATCCATCATTATCAGATCACTTGCTCTAAGGAATATCAGACAACCAAATAATTCACATTTTCCAGTAATCACTTATCCAAGTCTCCATTTAAGTAACATTAGGTAATATAATATCTTAAAGCATTGTTCAGAACCTGAGTCATGCTTATATCTTCTCTATCTACTGGTAATATAAGGTTCTGATTCACTGAGAAAATAAGTCAGTCTTTATTAATGTGGCTAAATTATAGCAACTCTGCTTCTCTGCTGGAACTTTCCCCACACTGGGCAGCCTGTTGTCTCTGGCAACAGGCCTTGATGTGTTGGTGTGTTCTCTCCTGAGTCTTTGGAGCCACTGCCCTTCTTAGTTACCCAGGCTCTGTGCCTTTAAATCCTTCTTGGCCATTCCCGAGACCCCTACTCAAGCAAAAAACCCATTCTTGTGCCTTTAGCTTTCTCATAGTTCCTTCTTCCAGTTTTTCCCATATCTTCTGTTGATGACTTGAAAGAAGCCAACACTCTCTCAAGCTGTCTATGATCTGAAACAGCTGGGATTACAATTTCCTTGGGAACATTCATGAGGTGCCCCACTGCCGCTGGAGAATTGTCTTTACATCTCATTCACACTTCCTAGTCTGGAGCAAAAGAGGCCTTGTCAAGCTCTTCTTCCAGAACATTCTTTGCTCTCCTGATGCTGTGAAGCATGAATACACAGACAGTCTCTGGCACTGTTGGGGTCATCACACCTTTGCTCATTTTTTCCCCCTACAACCTGGGCTGTTAACCCACCATAACTGAGTTTGATCATCTTCCACAATCCCCTTTAGCACCATTGACCTTCTCCTAACACAAACCTGAAGCAACCACGCATGCTCTATGGGACTCAATTATACTCCTTCGGGTGGTTATACTACTTAACTCACTTTGCTCCCCACAATGTCCAGCGTGTCACTTTCATTTTCTCTGTTAGATTTCCTCCTCCTTTCCCACCTGAAGCACTTAGCAGAATCCTGTGTCCACAATAGGAACTCCAAGGCATTGGCAGAGATTGAATTGCCTGTTGTTCCAATGGTTTGTGTTGAGAGGGGATCTTTACAGTATCTTTGAAATTTATAATGAAAAGTAAAATACAGTTCAAATCACAAAGATCATAGTAACAGGTGCAGAATCAATAATTATACAAGCAACATGGTGTTCATATCAGGAATAGTAGCAATAGTAGCAATGGCTTATTTTTCCTTGACAGGTTCTGAAATGAATACTGTATGAGTCAATTTTCAGGAAGCCAACTTACATAGTCTCCCTATTTCAAAATTCATAAACCTTCCCTAGCACTTCATTCTGTTGACAAAAGTCAAGTCTAAATTAGTAAGTCCCTCTCTCCATTGAATCTGATAATGACCGAGTTTTCAGAGTGCTTCTGAGTTTATCCAGGATGTTTGACTGCTGCAGGAGCCTAGGTATTTCCTAAATCAACCACTCGCCTTGTAGACTCAGACCCTAGACCTGGGAGTTCCCCTGGAGATGTTTGCCAGTAGCCAGTGAAGAGTTCTCTTCTGTGGTATTACAGATCTAAGCTGAGTGTGTGTCCATGGTCTCAGGATATTTTATCTGCAGGCAAGGTGTGCTTTAGTCATATCCCAGTACCCTGTACTTTTGAAGATATGCCCAAACTTACACCTATAAAGCCACTTCCCACATTCCTCTGCTGCACTAACAATATTTAAAACTGCTAAGCTACTGTGACTTCCCTAGTCGTCACATAGACGATGCAGGTTATGGTTTTGTCATGAAGTCTCCTTCCTTTTTTTTTTTTCTCTCTCTCTCTCTCTAATACTTTTATTTTTATTTTTTTCCATTTTTTATTAAATTTAAAAGAAAAATTTACATTTACTCCCCTTGTCCCAGGCCCCCCCACTCCCTCCCTACCCCACCACCTTCCCCCTGTTTTCTTAAGATGGGGCAGGATACCCTGCCCTGTGGAAAGCCTAAGACCCTCCCCTCTCCCTCTCGGTCTAAGAAGGTATGCATCCATATAGAAATCTCCTTCCAAAAGCAATAACAGACTAGTCCCTCTGACTCTGTGCCCACCGGCATGGTGAACAGCACTGAATAGCACTCTGATATGGCTGATGAAACAAATGCCCTGGATAAAATCATGGGAGCTACATCTTCCCTTGAATCTGTAAAACTAATATTAGTTCATGCAAAGTCCAAACTCACTTACTTTATATGTTTAAATGCAAGAGGAATCTGTGCATCTCTCAGGATGCTTCCGTCGCTGACACTTTCATTATCCCAAAAGCAGCTTAGAGGTCCTGGCATTTCCAACCAGTGAGATAATAAAGCCTCAATATGTCATCTCCCAGAACTCCAACAGAAAAATTATCAGCTGGATACAATCTTCTTTTGAGTTATTTTTATTTATTGATGTGACTGAAGTTTTGGCTAGCTCCTATTACAAACAGCCTCAGGACCCTCCTGAAAGTAGCTACCAGGGGTAACAGGAAGAGACTGTGTATTTGATGGTCTACACACTAGAAGGGATTTCACATTTAAAGCCAGGAAACCAGAGCTGTGGGGTGCGGCAAAGCAAGGTCTACTTGCAAGCCGTTAGATGTAGTAGAAATATATAAAGCTTTATCTACTTACATTCCTGGAAAGAAGTGATACTTTGAAGACAATTTCCTGGTTTTTTTTCCTTTCCTTGGTAATATTAAAAGTTAACTGGGAACATCTTAAAAACCTTTTATCTTTGCAAAGAAATAATCTATAGAGTAGCCAAGGTTCACAAAAGGTCTAATGATTTGACAAGTGATGAAAGGGTTGTCTACATCATAGTAAATTTTCAGCATCGAAAATTTAATATCCTGCTAGAAGACAAAAGAGTTCAGTTAAAAATTTGTCCATGGAAGGAGGAGTCCGCTTGTATGAATTTCCTTCAGCAGACCAATCCTTAGATGGGTAGATTGCATATCTTTTTAGTTTGACTCACAAATATCAATACTTATCCCCACGTGTATGATCCCATCCTGCTTACTTTTATTTATTTTCTTATTTAATTTCAAAAGTCTTTGAGAGAAGAAACTGCCATCTTAAACTCCAATCTATGCTTCAAATGACAGGAGGTGCATTCATTCTTGTTAAATTTGGGGGGTGTTTAATGCAAATATTAAAATGTTAACACTTTCATAAACTGTATCAGAGACAATAATGACTTGGATAAGATTATCTGAGTAAATCTTATTGTACTGAGATTGGCCAACAATCATGGCTAGGATGATTTTAACTCACTGATTTAGGACAACCTTTATCTAATACTTATTCTAGTAAAGGGCATGCCAAGTATAGAAAGTGAATAGATCGTAGGTCCTACTGTCTAGGAGCTTGAAGCCAATGCCCCCACCAAGATTCCTAAGATGTGGGTCATGAACCATAGCTGATGTGGGGTTCTTGAAAATTTTGGCCACAATAAAAGCTATCTAAAGGCATAGTAAGCAAAAACTAGTTCATAATCAAATGCCTAATAACTCTGAGCTACTTCAAGCAGTAGCAGATTGAGTTATCACATGGCTTCACCCAAGCCTTGGTTTTGAACACACAACATGTCTATTTTACAGTGTACCCATGGAAGAGTAAAGAATGCTGCCTGGAGCACCTCAGGTCTGTGTTGTGAATTGCAGTGTGTTTCTGTTCATAAAAAATTTCCCTGCTCTTATGGAACACAGTGGCTAAGTTATAAAACAAACATTTTAACTTATTTTTCTGGTCTCACTCCCCTGCATGAATCAGATTAGCAGATCTATAGATTGTGGTGTTCTGTTGTGATCTTCGGTTTTTTTTTTAAAACTGCTGTGTGAGTTGCTGACGGCAGTTTCTTAATAACCAGCAAAATAGCAATTCAAGTTTCTTCAAGGATGTTCCAGACAGACTTCTTCCATTTTGTACTTTGTATTTATGTGAAACTGTTACCTCAGTATTGATAATGATAAAAATTAAAATATTAATCAGCACCAAAAAAGAAACCTACAGAAGTTCCACATCCAACAATGCAAAGTGCTCACTCAGCAAAGATTCAATTCTCCGTGTGAAAGTGAGCAAGCATGCAATCTCATAAATAGGTAAACTTGCTTTCATCTTGGATAGACATAAAATAATATGTACAACAAAAAAATGTCTGAGATAAAATCTGTTCATATTTACTGTCCTCTACTGAGATGCAAAGGAAATAGAGCTTTTCCTTCAGGTGGCACCTGTAGAGAACTTGAGAGAAATAACCAAGTTTCAACGTGTTGGTTTAAAATATTAACACATAATTCATGAAGATTCCATTTATTTGACCTTAGCAAATATTTGTGCGGCAGCTTTTGCCTGGGAAGATGTGCTCTAATGAGATATAGCGTTCAACTTTAAATGCATGACTGTTTGTATATTATGTGTAGAAGACAGTGGTTTTAAATTTATAAAGCACAGCCTTCTTTAATTGCATGAGCTTTTCTGCAGCGGCCTGTGAATTTCTTGGTTTTGCTTAGCCAGAGCATTTGTATATAGTTAATTTCAAAATATCCGTATGACTGGCGAACATGCTTCATGAACTCAACTGAGGACATTTGTAGGAGTCTTATCCACAAATAAAACAACAGATAGCTTTAGATTTAGTTCAAATGTGAGCTTATTTTCAGAAGTGTCCAGAATAATTATAGTTACCAGAACCAGAAAATATTACAAGCCACTACTTTTTATTTTTATTTTTTTTCATTTGGAAGGAAATCCAGCCACTGGGAAATGTGCCGCATGTGTTTCTTCTTAGTGGAGAGTTTTCCTGGATGTTTTCATTGCAGACTGAATTCTAAAGGTCTACGGAGACACCTGTTTTCCTCAAATACATTGAAAAGTAAACTTGGAAGAAATTTGACTCTGCCCTTTTTATATGTATGTTTTGTCTAGTTAAAATATAGGATGTACGGTTACATCATTTCTACATCAAAAACCATTTTATTTGTATTCCTATTCATATCCTTCTGTACCTGGATCCCATAAAGTGGTCTTAGGTAAAAAGGTGTCAGGAAGTGAAAAGTTTAAAGAGTTTCAGTCTGGCCAGCCTCGCTTCCCCTGAGAGTCATTTTGAAAATCCTAACAGGAATAAGAATTACCCCCAAAGTCTGAGTACTAACTTAGTGATGAAGTAGAAAATTATTTTGAAATTTAAAAGATACGACATCAATAAAGAATCTGGTACAGGTGAGAAAGTCGTACATCCAAGTTCAGCCTAGTCCATAGAGAGAGAGCCTTCATATTTATGTAATGAGTTCCAAGATGCGTGAAAATCCCTCTGAGCTATACTTAGATGCCATAAAAGTCTTTTCAGTTAATCCTTGACAAAAGAATAAAACCCTTCAAGCAAATAAATTATTATGTGGAAAATGCTGGGAATAAATTCCACAAGCTGTTCTAGTTAACTTTATTTAACAAATATAACAAAATACCTTTTTAAATTTGACAAAAAACTAAATAGGCAGAGTCATTCTTTTTTTTTTGAGGGAGTATTATTACATAGCCTTGGCTAGTCTGGAACTCACCATGTAAACCAGGCTGTTCACAGAGACTGCTCTACTTCTTTCTCCCAGTTACTGGGATTAAAGATGTGTGCCACCACAACTGACAACAAAGCCATCCTTGAAAATACCAATTCATGAGACCATCTCATGTTGATACAGATGAGTTTAAAGGACAAATTTTATGTTTATTAACATTATACTGATTTGAAGTTGATAAAATGAGAAATATGATTTCCACATTCTTATTTATCTAAAAAGAAAAAAATTCACCAATAAGATACTTATTCTGAAAAATGCAATGTATTCTAAGGGATGAGTGATATGCCTACTGTTGCATGATATTCTCAGTTTTTATCATGGGAGTGGACAGATATTTCCTGTAACTATAATAATACACTTTGATTCAAAGTTTTTGCCTATTTACTTTTTAGTATTTAATTGAAATAGAATTATATCACTTCCCCTTTTTTCTCCCTGTAATACCCTTCCTCCAACCACTCCTATACCCCCATCAAGCTGATAGTCTCTTTTTCTTTGATTTCTATATATATATATATATAGAAGAATATCAATGCAACCTGCTAAGTCCATTTTTGATGTTGCTGTTTATGATCTCAGGACAAAAACTTTGCATTGGACAATCAAAAAGGGATCTCATCCCTGGGAGATGCTAATTCTCCTTCTCTCGGCAGTTATTAATTTCCTGCACTTCTTTATCTGGGGGTGAGACTCTATGAATCCCCCCTCCTTTCATATTAGCATGCCCATTGAAATTGTCTGTGAAATTGTTCTTGTCTTGTTTATTCTCCCATTTCTAGGAAAGTCTGTCTCACAGATGGCTTCTTGGTATTCTGATTCTCACAATCTTTCTGCTCCCTTTTCCTTAATGTTCCCTTAGACACAAGAGCTCTGCTGCAGATGTATCCACTGGGGAAGAGCTCCCCAGGTTCTGTTGTGTCCAGTTGTGGTTGTCTGTGATGGTCTCCATTTGCTGTGGCGAAGCATCTTTGATAAGGGATGGCAGCTACACCTATCTGTGGTATAAGGGTGAGATTTAGAATGTGTGAGCAGTGATACTGGTCTAGAAAACTGCTAGTAATAGAGTTCATGATGTCAGCGGCCTCAGGAAGCTCGCTAGGTTTCCATTATCATGCATAATTTCCCTCCTGTTGAATATGCCTTAGGTCCAACTAGATAGCTGTTGTTCTCACATGAGTGCTACCTTTGTGGATATATTGCCATGCTGGTAATTGTCATTCTTCATAGATGTTGCATCTGGGTAGGACTGTTTAATTTCTTCCCTCCCTTGCCAGTTTGTATACTGTGTTTTTGAAACTATGAAAGCTAGACCATAGGAAAGAAGTTTCCAAGTAAGATCCAGCTCAAATCATTTGTTGACTCGTAACTTTTGATGATGAAATCCTGTTTTGCTTCAAAAGTTTTGCTAATTGAAAAAAATTACTCATTTTATAACTTTTTGTGTCTGGGGGGGGGCGGTGACCAGTGCTAACAAGATCTCTCACTAAATCTAGAGCTCACCACGTAAGCCGGTGAGCTCCGAGGACCCACTTGTTACATCTCTGGACTATAGGAGCATAGCACCATGCAGTCTTCTTGTGTGGGGACAGTGGATCCGAACTCGGATACTGATGCTTGTGCAGCAGGCACTTTACTGGCTGAGTCGTCTTTCCAGCCCTTGCTTTGTAATGCCTGAATTGGAAATTCGTGGGAAAACGTTATTATTTACTTTCCTGTAGAATATTGAACTATGGTGAAATCAGCAGTATTTGCGAGTATTTAAAAGGACCCTAAATGTTAAAATTGGAAGAGTCATGTGTTTTCAAGTGTTTATCTGTGGAAAACTTTGCAAAGCCTATCAATAATTATGTTAGCAAAGCTGTTCTGTTCTTCTGCTGTGGGAAGTGCAGTCAATAAAAAATGGATTATAGTTAAGTTTCACCGTGTGAAATGTTAAATATTCCATATTTGGTGCGCTCTTTTGCTGCTGTTATTCTTTTGTTTTCGAGGGAAGGAGGATGAAAACACCATTTCAGCAGAGGTGTGTTTGCTCTGGTAAAGTCACACTTCAATGATTCAACCCAAGTCCTTGGGATCCCATTGAATTGTGTTTTGTTGGTTGGTCACAGATTCAGTTGGTAGAAGGCTTTGTCGATGAGAATATTCCTAGAACAAGGGCTGGAATGCTTTTTTTTGAGACAGGGTTTCTCTGTGGCTTTGGAGCCTGTCCTGGAACTAGCTCTTGTAGACCAGGCTGGTCTCTAACTCACAAAGATCTGCCTGCCTCTGCTTCCCGAGTGCTGGGATTAAAAGCGTGCACCACCACCACCCAGCCGGGCTGGAATGCTTTTAAAGGTGTTATTCAAAAGTAACGTCATTACTCTCAAAGTGCATTGGGAAGAAGGAAATTCCCAAATGGTTCCTCTAGAAGAAAGACGGTTGTGCAAAGCAATTTGAAGATATTGGTGAAGCGTCCATAACCATGAAAACATCCCTCCGTTTTCTCATCCACCTTTACAGTCTCATTGTTTAGTGTTCTACACTTAGAAATGCAATGGTCTTAAAATGTTCCTTTAACAAATAAATGGCTCTTGCTAAGAAATTATGTATCATATCCACCTTCATATTGATAATATTTAATCACGGAGAATACAGAAAGAGCAAGTTCTTAGGAATGGGATGAAGAAAGAGGAGTTGATTTTGTTTATTTGGTTGGTTGATTTTTCCTCACTGTGGGAACCTGAGAAGTGAGTTCTGAGGAGACAGACACGACTAAACAAGAGTCCCACCAAATTAAAGTAGGAGGACATGAGAGTCCCCGGGAGAGGAAGAAGAAGTTGTGATTGACTCAGCAGGAGAATGATGAAGCATACAGAGGAAGAAAGCAGACAGTCCCCGAAAACTCAGGCATCATCTTTGGCCGGCATTGTTTATGATGTGCGTGAGACAGACTAAAAGCAGGCTTGCTGAGAATAAAATGAGTGACCTAACACCTGAGTGCCTGGCTGCTTATCATTTCATAGGAATATACTGAGATGCACGGTGGAAACACAAAAGGAGTTGCTTTTCAAAATGTGGTGAACTTCAGCTAAACGTTTATTGCAATGAGCATACAGCAGTTTGAGAGGCACAGCCTACCCCTCCTATGTGGAATATAAAGGATAAAAACCTACCAATCACCTTTTGAATATTTTCTGTCCTTTGCTTGGTAATGCTGTCAAATTGAAAACTCATCAGAGACACCTATACTTATAGTATAGAATTTATCCTCCAAACCATCTAGCAGATAAAAAGACAAAATTTATACTTCCTATTATTTTCCACATGTTTTAACACTGCCATTATTTTTTAAGAAAGCAAACCAGGTTTTTCTGAAATAAACGCTGGTATAATAGATGACTATTAACTTCCTAGACAGAAATATTTCTAAGAGATATGATCTGGGAAATTGCTTGGATCATATCGAGCCTACCCAAGATCTGCTTTCATACTATCATCTTTTATTCAGATAAAGGAAGAACATTTATATATCCAAGATGATAAGAAGGGTTTGCGTAGGTCAGTATTATAGATGGGAAATTCTCGGGCCCACAGAACCCATTTTTATGCAGCTCACAAAGCTGTTTCAGCACATACCTATCTTAATGTTGTCAAGTGTCATTCTTTAGCAGAAGCATGCATAATTTCTTCCAGGTTGAACAACTTTTCTATCTGCATCTAAATCTACATATATATATACATACATACATATATATATATATATATATATATATACACACACACACACACTAGATCTGACTTGGAGTGTGAGAATATGATTTGTCCTCAGAAGGGTCTTTGGAGATCAGGGAAACAATCTAGGATATAGAAATCACAAGTAGACATTCTTGCCATCTTATTAAGTGAATATGGTTACTACACAATATTATTTATATACTACTCTTTATCTCTTTCTGCAAATCTAGGGTAGAAAGGAGGAGGGAAGCTAAGAGGTAAATGATAGACCGTTGTGGTTGGAAGAAACAGGACAAACTGAACCGTCTCACCTCAGTTTATGGAAAAAGAAATCGATACCTGGAGCATTTAAAAGTTTTATCACAGTCCACATATTAAGATGGTTGTGCATCCAACTATGAAAAGCAGGTGGTCCATCTCTCAACCAAGAGGTATTTCCAAGCACAAAGGAATCAGCAAATTGAGACTAAGACATATAATCTGTGTATCACTATCACTGGAATTATTTTTGGATTATGTCTGTTAACTTACTGTGCTGTATACCATAAAAAGCTGCTGGGATATTTATTTATAGTCACTACTTGAGGCCATTTTATATCATAGACAGACAATATGCCTTTCTGATAAAAATAAGCATACATTTTCAACACATGAGGAAGTCAGGAAGTGTGTAATAAACTTAAAATTGGGTATGTGCTGTCCTGCTATAATAAGGATTATGTTTTGCCTTTGTGGGGATGCCCAGAACCAGTCTGCCTCAAAAGGAGAGTCTTTTGCAACTCTAGAAACCTGAATTTTTCAGTATCCAGAATTTCTGGGAAGCTTTTCTAGTATCGCCTTTTTGTATGTTTCGCCATTAAACATTCAGATGGTGTATCTGAATCTCAGTATCCCATATCTAAGGAAAACAAACACTTACTGGTAATTTACAATGTAATTAAAGTAATTTACTGAAATTATATCATCAGCGAAACAAACTGATCCTATTAGTGATCAGAAATTCTGGAAAATTTAAATCATGAAGAGTAGACTCCACGTTTACTCCTGTTTCTCTGGCCCATCTGTCAGTCAGGCTGCACAATCTAAGTTAATTGGTAATCATTTGCTCACTTATTCATCATACATATATAGATTATGTGCTCTGTACTGCGGCACTATGGTATATACTGCAAAGAACAATGGATCTTATAATTTAGGACTCAAATAATAGCTTAGATTGTACTGTGAGAAACCACAGTGAAGGGTCAAAGAATGTCTGGAAGGAGGTCCTAAAATAATGACAGAGCTCTCTTTGATGAAAGGACATTTGAGGACAGTGCAGAGTCATAGAATAAGGTAATCTTGCAGTGTATATCAGAATACGTACAGAGAGAATGCCCAGGGTGTAAGTCTTGCATGACAAGCCTGAAAATTACAGAGTAAGAAGTAGGCTGGAGTGGAGTGGGAGAGCATGCAGCATGGTGTGAAGAAAATTGAGGTTCACACAAGGGGCAAGATCACATATGGAAAACCATAGTTTCTTCTCAGGAAGTTAAAGTACTTGCCAGAACTTTCTTTGGAGCTGGTGGTAATTGTTTGTTTACTATTAGGGTTTATTTATTTTATACTAGTTTTTGTTAGTTTGATTTCTGAGGCAAGAGCCCATGTAGCTCAGGCTAGCTTCAAATTCCTTATGTAGCTGAGGCTATCCTTGAACCATCCTTCTGTAGATGTAAGTTTGTGTCCTGCCTAGTCCCACAGCCATTCAGTCACAAAGAAACACACAGAGACTTATATTAATTATAAACTATTTGATATATTATCTAAGGCTTATTATTAACTAGCTCTTAAACTTAAATTAACTCACAATTCTTGTCTATGTTTAGTCAAGTAGCTTGGTCCTTTTTCTCAGTAAGGCATTCTCATATTGCTTCTTCTGCATCTGGCTGGTGACCATGTCTCTGCCTTCCCTGTTCCCAGAATTCTAGTCTGGTTGTCCCAACTATGCTTCCTGCCTGGCTATTGGCCAGTCAGTGCTTTATTAAACTAAGATACATGATAAATCTTTACAGTATACAAGAGTATTATCCCACAGAATTTTTGCAAAACATGAACCCTAAATCTAATCTCCTTTGTTTAGCTTTTTTTCTTAATCATTATCTATAAAAACTTGTAACCAATACTTTAAACAAAGACAAACATCCATTATTTATTGTGTGTGTGTGTGTGTGTGTGTGTGTGTGTGTAAATGTGAACACAGTTTCACAGTTTTCTAGGCTACTTCTTGCTGGTTGGTGGTACTGATAATCTTATGGGGACTCAAAGAAAATTTAGGATGATAGTCAAGTCCTGACTGTGGTGCAGAAGAATTGTCTGTATTCTGTCGATTATGTTTTAAATAAATGCTGATTGACAAGGCAGGAAGTATAGGTGGGAAAACCAGACAGGAAGTAGAGGTGGCTCAAGGAGAACAGGGAAGCAGGAAGCTCCCTTGCCATTCCTGTGCAGTCCATCTGAGAAGCAGGATGTAAGCTGCCTTGCTGAGAAAAGGTACCGGCTATGTGGCTGGCATGGATGGGACAATAGGTTAATATAAGTTATGGGAGCTGGTAGGACGACTGAGATAATGGGTCAATCAGTTAATAACCTAATGTAGACTCTCTGTGTGATTTTCTTTGGGGTTTCCTGACTGTGGGGTACCGGGCGGGACAGAAACCCCAACGAGCCAGTCCTCATGTTACATGATTGGAGTATTCTGTGAGGCTGGGTCATCTCAGTCAGCAGTCTTGAGGCTGTTCAGTATGTAGAACTCAGAGGAAACTGCAACAGAGGTGCTCTGGAATATTGGATCATCTGGGACATTCGCTCCTATCAGAGATTTTTCAGGGAGGCTTCCTCAATCAAACTTGATTTTTCTTAAAGAAGAATGAATCCACAGCATCTCATTTCCTATGAAAATAAAAGCAGAACCTCTCTCCCAAAGTAACATATCTTTTGACTTAATTTTGAAGTCCAGATATTTTAAAAAATATATAGGTTGTTTTAATCCAGTAATAGTTATAATCCAATGTCTTTTAGCATCTGTTGTTTCTTTCTCAGCAGTTAAACAATTCAAAGAGAACACAATAACATACAGTGTCCAGACTATCGTGTATTTTCCATTTTTATGTAGCTTTTATAAATTCTATTTCTTTTATTTTTATTTTTTAATTTTTTGGGGTTTTTTGGACAGGGTTTCTCTGTGTATCTTTCACTGTCCTGAACTCACTCTGTAGACCAGGCTAGCCTCGAATTCACAGAGATCTGCCTACCTCTGCCTCACAAGTGCTAGAATTAAAAGCGTGCGCCACTTAGCCCAGCTACTCTATTTCTTTTTTTTTAAGTACTTTATTTTTTCTTTTTTCTCCCAAGCCTGCATATATTTTTGAATACACTGTAAACCATTTAGAGATTTTTTTTTCATCTGAATCTGTCTTTACTGTATATCTCTATTTTTTCTGATCACATGAGTCTTCAATCTGTTAAGTAGCATGTCTAGGATTAAAGCTACATCTTTGAGGCTAACTCCTCCCATTCCTTAGCTTTCTGAGAGTCTAGCTTTGTAGCAGAGGTACAGGTGGGAGACATTTATTGCCACAACTCTGTGAAGTTTCTTGGTCCATGCTGCCCCCAGAAGCATGCCACCAGCTTCTCAGAAACACCATTTAAGTGTTTGGTGGCAGGACCTCTTAAAAGAACTGCAAAGCTTTTTGCCACTAACACTCTTAAAGGAACCATGCCTCTGCTTGCCTCCAGCAAACAGAGCCCACCCAAGAAAATGCTGTGATCAAGAAGTCATGCTTGACTTCATTCTCTTGTGTCTAGAATCCCTTCTCAAGCTCTCTCAGGTTTTATGTGGATGTAGTTGCTGAATGTTGGGTGTCATTTGTAGATGAAATGTTTCTGTCCCACAGCCATTCAGTCCCAAATAAATACACAGAGCCTTATATTAATTATAAATTGTTTGGCCTATTAGCTCAGGCTTGTTATTAACTAGCTCATAACTTAAATTAACCTGGAATTCTTGTCTATGTTTAGCCATGTGGCTTGGGACCTTTTCTTAGTAAGGAATTCTCATCTTACTTTCTCTTTGTTTGGCTGGTGACTGACTCTACGTTTCCTCTTCCCAGAATTCTCTTAGTCTGGTTGTCCCACCTGTACTTCCTATCTGACTACAAGCTAATCAGCATTTTATTAAACCAATATGAGTAACAAATCTTTAAGTGTACAAGAGCATTATCCCACAGTAATCCTCCTGCCTCTACTTCCCAGATTCTAGAATTAGTTATGTTCTATTACCCCCAATTTAGACTAGTTTTGTAAAAGATGCATGGAATCCAAATATGAGTCTGAATTTTGGGTTTTACAAATCCCAGAATGGAAGACAACCATTGTGAAGAAACTGGGTTGGCATGCATTGAAAAATGTATCCTTCCAATTCATAGCTTTTAGTGTCTCATAATATCACTATATATGATATGAGGTCTTCAAAGAAAAAATAAACTAAAATGACATTAAGGGAGGCCTCAGTCCAGTACAACAGGTTTTCTCACAGATTGGTTAAGATCTGGATAGGAACATAAGAAAGACCTGGAGAAGACAGAAAGAGAAAGCAAAACGAAACCAAAAATCCCTCTGCAGAGAGATTTCAGAAGAAATTAATGCTTGCAACAGTTCATCTTGAACTTGTAGTTTTCAGAATCAATGTATATGTGGGGTTTGGGATTGGGGTTCTGTTGTCTAAGTCCCCACATCTTTAATGCTTTGTTCTGGCAGCCAGGGAAAAATACATATGGGTATTCAGAATCTTCCATAGTTTATGCAGTGCTACCTTGACAGCATTAGCAGTGGTCCCTGCATCTTGTTATCCCCGCCCTTATGTGGTTCGCTCACACAATGAATTGTATTCCTGTCTGTAACTGATTGAAAATTACGTGACTGCCAAGGCTGAGTCACATAAGACACTGTGGCATTGCCTCGTTTTGGCAAGGCTCACTGCCTCTGAGGAAAGTCGGCTGCACCATTGTGTAAGGACATTGTAGCTTCCTACAGAGGTTCTAATAAAGAACTCAGACCTTGTCAACTGAGCATGCTGGTGAGTGATCTCTAAAAGGCACCAGCTGCCCAGGACTCTGGCTGCAGCCGCAGTACACATCTTGAGTGAGTCCCCGCCCAGGCACACTGCACGGTGTTCCTGACCTATAGGGATTGTTCCATAATAACTGTATATTGCGGCCATAAATCGCTCAGTCTGGGGCAGCTGGTTCTGTAGTAACCGACTGGTTGGATAAAAATTAAAAAGAAAAGGATGGCAGCAATGTGACTCTGCTCCTTCTGGTAAATCCAAAAGTGGGTCAGCAGGATTTCATTCAGCCTGAATTAAAGGAAGAGACTTGAGCCTCACTGCAGAGAATTCTGAGCCTGGGGTGATATTTTAAAGGCCCAGCTGAATTTTTGTCTGGAGAGTCTTTATAAATTGGGCTATTTCCAAACTCTGTAAGAATGTCTGATGATAATAACACCTGCAATTCATTTAACTGTGACTTAAAGCACATTTTTTTCCACACCAACTTCTGTGTTCAATTAAATATGGGAGATGGCAATTCTCTATAGTTTCCTAGAGTTTGTATAACTTTCTAAAATGATCAAAGCTCTTCCCTGGGAGGTTCAGGCAATGGTGGCTTTGTTTTTGATGTAGATGATGCCTTTGAAAATTCAAACATGAGTTCTTCCCATCCTAGCATGACGTTAATTTTACATAAACTGCATACATCAAGAATCGAACAGTTGACAAAATCTACGTATAATTAAAACTACTGTTTACTAGAAGATGACTATTTGATACTGAATCTTTACTTGTCAAATTGAACCTAGAGAGAAAGGTATGCTTTTGAGTATAAGAGAGTGTAGCTTTTATAGAATGCACAGGGAAGGTGAGTCTTCAGCATAATGTGGACCTGCTCTTCTCCTTCTGAACCTTGGTGCAAGCATAGGAGGGATGGGGGAAAACTGATCACGGGCAATAAGGTTAGGGGCCCTGGTGTTCTACTGCATAGGAAGTGACTATAGGTGGCAATACTACACTGGACATTTCAAAAGGCAAAATGGAGGGGTTTTATAAGTTTTACCATAAAACTGTAAATATATTTACAGCCACGAATTTAACCTGATTTAAATATTATGACATATATACACACTTCAAAATAATACAAAATACCCCCTCCACATATACATCTTCATGTTTTGTGTATCAGTCAAAAATAATACATTTTCAAAAATGACAGACTACTCATTTTATTTGAAGATTATATTATCTCTTAACCAGATTCATTGGTTACCTCGTTCTATGCTATTTGGGTAAGAACAATGCACATTGTTGACTAGTGAAGCAGGAGTGTAAAATGAAGAGCCTGGTAAGTCTTTTCCTGACCACATGTAGCAATTTAAGTTTATTTGTAGAGTTTGGAGCTTAGAGTAGGTCACTTTTGGATAAGGACGTAGGAAGAACAGACAGCAAAAATGAGCCTGCTCGTGGAAGGAAAGTCATGTGTGTGGTGACCTAGATGGTAAGTGAGATGAGGGGGCTACAGAACTAACTCGTCACAGCACAGGCATGGGAAGTAGATTGATAAAGTTAAATGTAGAACAGGAAGAAAGAAGGGAAGAAGTTAGAGAAGGGGTACCTTCACACTGGACCCACCTGCTGAGCTCTTTATACATCAAAGAATAGATGGGGTAAGGAAAATTGACACATGCCCTTGCAGTAGACATACTAGGGAAAGATAATTCTGTTGGTTTCGGCTTGACTTCTGGTTCAACCATGTATTACTCACTAGTATGACCTTGGCAGGTTGTTGAGATGGCCCATGGACAGTACTAGTTCTTGTCCATTGCAAGACTGGGACTCAGATCCCTCCAGAATCCATGTTCTCTACCTTGGGTAAGACATGCCTGCATCAGAATCCGCTTGAACACTGCTCTCTGAGCTAGCACACATCTTTGGCATAGCCAAGGGACCCTCATGCCTTTGGAGTCCTTTTTGTTCAACACCTGAAAAGAAGAAGTACTGTGAATACAAAATATAGGTAACCTGATTTTTAAATCTGTTAGGTAAATCGTTAAGTAGCTAGATATCTGTAATTATAATGCATGCATATTAATTTACTCTTTTTACTGTAAGAAATGATTACCAACTTAGAGGCATAATAGCATAGGGTACAAGATGTTTTTCTACAGTTCTGGGTCAAATCTCCTAAAATGGATCAGGAGAGCTGCATTCATATGGCTGCTCTAGGGGACAATCTGTACGGTCATGTTCCAGAGAAAAGAGGCCACCTGCATTTCTTGGTTCCTCACCAGGAATATAGCATCTTACTGCTTCTTTCTGTGTCTTCTACCCTCTGCTTCTGCTATCAGACTTCCTTGTCTGACTCTGACCCTCCTGCTGCCTTCTCATAAGGACCCTCAGGATTACACTAGGTCACTCAGATAATCCAGGATAATCTCCCCATCTCTAGAGCCTAAACGGAATCACATCTACAAAGCATCTTCTGCTGTGTGGGGAAACATACACGCTCTTGTCACAGGATGTGGACACCTTGAGGGTGGGAAGGTGTCACTCAGTTTTCCATGGTGTGCACATTCACATATAGTATATGATACCCTGTTCCCTCTGTCATTGCTGGGGATTTCAGCTGGCCCATACCAGTAAATCTGTGGCTCTGAAACCTAAGAAAAGTTCAGAATAATATTTCCTTTCTTCATTGTCTCAAATTCTTCTTGCCTGTGATGTGAGTAAATTGAAATTTGCCTTTAATTTGTGAGGAAGAGGCAACCTACAAGCTTTGGCAGGAATATGTGCTTTGAGACCTGGGGCTTAAGCAGCGCTGAACAGCCTTTGCAATCCTGAGGTCCTGGAAGCCTCTGAAGCCTTAGGTGGTCTTCAGTTCAGATCCAATTAGAACCACACTGCCATACAGTGCATGCAGATCAGGACGAAATTCATGGCAGTCTGCACCAGCTCCATGTTGTGAGTGTAGAAACAGTTCTGATGGATACCTGGCTCAGAAGAATTTGTGTATTTGCTTATTAAAGTTGTCTGTCTGTTGTCACAGTGAATATGTGTGGATAACTTGCGGTCAGAAACACTGAGAACTCATATCTCTGCTTCCCTTTTTCCAAAACAAACTACAGAACGCATGAAGGGTTATGTGTTGAATTTACAGATGACACATGATGTTTGTCACTGGGATTTAATTTCTTTAACTTCCAGGAGCTAGTTTTTAATAAGTATCAAGCAGTCTAGAGAAATTGAAGTGTTTTCAGTTACCAAAGAGAGAGAGGAGAGAGGGAGGTTTATTGTTACATCTTTAATTAATTATTCATTTGGACATTCATTATCCTTTTATTGACAGTGTACTGCTCAATTTCACCTTCTAGGAACATACCTTCTGCATATCCTACAGGCTATAACCCTGGTAGGAACCTTGATCAGAGAACATGAGTTAGTCATGATTCTAGCTGTCCAAGAACTAATGGTCCTTAAAAGTATATATTACAAATAGAATGATTATCATAAATCTAAGTTGTAGGGAGACCAAATTTTATCAAACTTTAAGGAAGTTGTATGCATATATATTTTTTAAGTCTGCGCAACTTCATCTTCTAGGCTCTCATGTCCCTTCATCCAGTGTCCTCAGGCATGTTCTATTCCTCTTGGTTTGGATACCAGACTTTTATTCCTCAGTTTGTCTCACGTAGCCTCTAAGCTTGCTTATCCCCAAATGAGTTCCCACAAGTTATATGCCTATATTCAGAGCATTGATCTGACCAAGACCTGGTGCCATGACCACTTCTCCCCTTGTCATGTCATGGATATGCCCCATGCTACCTACTATGAAGACATGTGTAAATTGAGCAACATTGCTGTGGTGGGTTCAGACTCACACAGGCAAAACACATACCAGCTCCTAGGACGTGAAATGAAAATAAAGACCTAAAGACAATAACTTTTCATATGTTTGCATCATATTGGATTAAGTAAAATATCAAAACAAATCTAGAATGAAAAATTGTGTATAACCTAGTTTGCCTCCTGTTGTTGTGAAACAAACCATGACCACAGAAGCCAGGAAGAGGAATGGGTTGATTTGGCTTACACACATAGATCATAGTCCATCACTGGGGGAAATCAAGGCATGAACCCACGCCGGAACCTGGAGACAAGATCTGAAACAGAAGCCGTGGAAGAATGTTACTTGCTGGGTTGCTCTCCGTGCCTTGTTCAGCTGCTTTCTTACACCACCCAGGCCATCTGCCCCACGGTAGCATCACCCACAGCCGGCTCCCCCTCCACATCAACCAGATTTCAAGAAAATGCCCCAGAGATGTGCTATAGGCCAATCTGACAGACTTATTACCATATGACCCTAGCTTTATCAATTTGACAAACTAATCAAACATAGTTTATGAGACAAGCAGGGAGACTAGGACAAGAATGACCATGTGGTGGGGGAGGAGAAAGGAAGGGTGAATGTGATCGAAGTACAGGACCTGCAGGTAGGTAAAGGTTATAATTAAACTTATAGTTTTTATAACACATACATCCTGATGAATAAGAAAATTATAATTTTTAAAAACATTGCTATTAGCACTTTTCTGATTGTGAATATTTAACATATATCTTATATAGCATTAAAATTCAAAATCACACTAAATCATTGCTTTGCATAGCCCTGCTGCAGAGCATCAACTTTTCCAGTAAATGACTAGATAATAAAAATATTTTTGGCTTAGTTCATAGATGAACGATAATGGAAGATTGTGGCTCTGTTTAATAGTAGACCAAGACAAGGGTTGTGAAGATTCAGGCCAAGGTCATAGTTTATAGTCACTGGATCTGGAACCTAAAGCAATGACTGAAGTTACCTGAGTGATATATCTTTATCTTATTGTTTGACCTCTGCCTGCCTCTACTGGCATCATTGTAACTCATGAGCACCCACATGCATCTACTGGGGATCCCAAGAATGTTCTTGTTATATAACTTTTATAATTAAATTATATTAATTTGAATTGACTTGAAAAAAAACTTGGTTTCATTATACTTTCACATATACGCACATATACAAGTAATTGTATTTTGCTGTTTTGTACCTTTCAGTACCCTCTGTTGTGCGCTCTCCTCTTTACCAGACCCCTTCATTCTTCCAGCCCCTTTTTATTATTGTAGTTCGTGTGTGTGTGTGTGTGTGTGTGTGTATGTGTGTGTGTGTGTGTTAACTCTAAACTTGCATGTGGGAGAATCCATGTGCTATTTTGTCTTCTTAACCACACCATCCTCTCTTTAATTTCTATCACCCTATTTTCCCTATATTTTGATGTCCCATCCTATCATAAATTTTCTTCGTTGGTTTGTCCTATATCTTATAATTGTCTTAGAATACAAGCTCACACAAAGACCACTTCCTAAGAATGTAATGAAAATGAGGAATTCCTCTACCTGACAGATTATTAAAACAAAGAAGGGCTGTATGAAGAAGCCACAGGAATCCCAGGACTACATGTGTTAATTCAGAAAATGAATTGAAAGCAAAACAAAGCAAGGATTTGGCAGAGTACAGAAGGGTATGGATGGAGGGAGGGCAAGGATGGAAGTTTGCTAGCATTTCCCCCAGAGTACTGTTGAACGGGAGAACAGGCATGAGGTTTTATATGTAGACCCTGCCTCAGCAAGGCATTTCCCTTATGTGTTCTTCAAAATGAGAAAAGTGTTAATAAATCTGTTTTACAGAGAGATAATGAGTTAGGAATGTTGAGTAAGGTGTTCAAATGGACACAGCTTGCAAAAGGAAGAGCTATGATTGAAGCTGACGTCTTCCCAAGAATAAAATCCCTCTTCCTTTGCTAATCTATAGTGCTTCCAATTGTCCTGAATGCCAACACTAAAATCTCAGCAAAAGCATCATCAACTGACAATGTTATTTGGCCTTTGAGTTAGTAGATAAGCCTACTAGGAACACACGGCTTGATATCAGCCTTTTCCTCTAACTTGCCTACTTGGATCAACTAGTAAACTAAGCATGAGACATCAGGCTTTTAAAAATTAGACAGTACTATTAACTACAGTAGGTAAAAGAGGAAAGACCAATAACTACTCCCCATTATCCTACTATCACAAAGGCAGGACTTTTAAACATTTCATAGCCTAGGCAGGATCTGTACTAAGCATGGCTGGTGTCAAATGTAGTGTTAGTGGCTCTTTCTATATTATGATTGACACGAGTTCAGGGGTTTAGTTCATGTTCATTTATTACCCAATTCACTAGACATATAAATCTTCATATTAAACAGTGAGGATCTTATACCAAACTCCATCCTCTCAGTGTAAAGTCTGGGTCTGATGATTTTAAGCATCTTCCCTTATACTTGAGGGGCAGTAGAGTAGAAGCATACAAATGATTTTGAGAGTATCATAAAATAAATCCCAGAGAAATGTAGCTAGGAGCACATACAGAGCTTCCTAGCCAATAGTAATCATTTCTGGTTTCTCATTTGGGGGTCAATCATAGGTTAACCTTTAATTTGCTCTGATTGCTATGTGTTTTCTATAGCTTTTGTGACTCTTCTGTAATCTCTGTGGAGAATGTGATGCTGCCAAGGGCTCCAGAACCTACAAATATCCAGCTTGAAGACTTAATTCTAAACCAGTACCTAAGATTATTTCTGAAACTCTAGAAAGATTTTTGAGTACTTTGTCAAAAACAATTCTCTGGAAAATTATAGAGTAACAAGGCATAGTGTATACTTCTGAGTTAGCAGTAAATACAAACAGGTTTTTTAAAATTGAAATCTGAAGAATTTTATTGGTGTCTGGCACTGCATCTACATTTTCCTGTCAGTAGTATAAATATTTTACAAGTGATGAGGCTGAGTAATTCTATCCTATGATGGTAACCTCTTCCAGGTCAACTTTGTGGCTTTTATTTTGAGACAGGATCTCACCATATAGCTCAGGCTGGTGATTAACTCATCATGTAGTCAAAGATGACCTCAGACTCACTGAAATTCTCCTGTTTCAGTTTCCAATGTATTATAATTATAGCCTAGCTTTCAACTTTTAGAATTACCTAGAAGGCAGGAAGGGCAAACCATCAGATAGTCTGTCTCTGAGGGGTTCATGAGTGAATATATTCCAACCTGAACGTGGGCAGAACCGTCCTGCAGGCTGGGCTCCTACATAGAAACAAACTGGGTGGGGGTGATGAAAAAAGCAATGACTTTTCCCTTCTCTACTTCTTGACTGTCATGCTAGGACACGAACCACATAACTCTTTGTCCCTTCAGCCTCTGCCAAGTGTTTTGTTGCAGCAATGAGTAAATATACACATATTACTGAAGGAATTCAAGATGCATGCTTAAATAACACCAGAGGTCAGTGGAGCTTCTAGTAACTGTCCATGAAAACCATCAGCAATATTGACACTCTCTTAGAGTTTAGTTAGTACACAGGCATTTGCTGTCAGGTGCCAAGTCTTTGGGTATGCATGCCATAAAAATTTGAAGGTTTTTAAATATAGTAGAAGAATCGAGAGAAATCAAAATTTCTATCTCATCTCCAGCATTCCTAAAATGTTGGCTTTTTAAAAATAGATCTGCTTCAGAGAAACAAAGATGCAATTTTTTTCTCAGAGCAAATTTTGATCACAATGACAATATAATCATGAAACCACCAGTCATTGTATTTCATTTCCTTTTAGACTTAGAAAAACTGTTATTCCCTGTGAGAAATACATTATTGCTTGACAGGCAACTAATTGACCACTTTTTTGTTCCCCTATTGAATTTTGAATTGATTATGTAGCATTTATTGGAATTTGAGCCTACCTTTGCTAGGATGATAGAACCTTAGTTGCATTCATCTTTGTATCCCTAATTTTAAGCATAGCCCCTTGTGTATAGCAAGCAGATATAGACACAATAAATGTGTCAAGTACATAAGTGATGAATGAGAGAAAATTATAATCAGCTTTTAGTAATGTTTTTCGGTGGATTTTGCATATGAAAAATAGCCCTCGAATATAGTTTAATGGATCCTAACAGGAGCTTGGGAACTAGGGTCTAAGGTCAAATCCTGGTGCTAGTATTTACTAGCTATGTGATCTTAGGGTATTTATTTAAGCGTATTGTACTTTGACTTATTACAGAATGTTGTAGAAGGAGTGGGCTGCATTCCACTGCCCAGCTAGCTTAACCCCCAAAATAACCACACAGAAATTATATTATTTAAATTACTGCCTGGCCATTAGCTCTAGCCTCTTATTGGCTAACTCTTACATCTTGATCTAACCCATTTTTATTAATCTCTGTTCACCATGAGGTCGTGGTTTACCAGAAAAGATTCTAGCCAGTGTCAGTCTCAGGCAGGAGCTTCATGGCATCTGCCACACTGTCCTTCTTCCCAGCATCCAGTTCTGTCTTCCCTGCCTATCTACGTTCTGCCCTATCAAAAGGCCAAGGCAGTTTCTTTATTCAACCAATAAAAGTAACACAAATACAGAAGGATCTCCTACACCAATAGAAATTGGAAATTGTTCTAAAATGGATCAATTTATGCATTATTTTGGTCATATTACTCTGACTAAGTGAGGTAATATCTATCTAGCACCACAACCACAATGTGTTATTGATTGTGTGCTGTTAATGTCATGGAGCCAATATCTACTTGGGAAGACGAGGATTTAACTGAAAGAATTAGATTTCAATCCTGACTGAAACACATTGCTGTAAACATTTAGATGACAAAAGAATTTTCTATTTATCTTTAACCAAGTATTTTACCAAATGGCAGGAATCAACCTGTACAGTTTTATTATGCATATTTTATAAGTAAGATGCTTCACTCACCCAAAGATACAAATTCTGATTTTAAAAGGAGTTGGGGAAAGCAGTTAAGATCACCCCTTTCCTTAGTCTTTTCACTTGTCAGAGAGAACAAGCACCAAATATTCCTGGTTCATTGATTTTTCACTTCTGACACAAAGGTCTAACTCTGTACTTTAGGCTGTCCTGAAATTCGTTGTGTAACCCAGGAAGGCAACAAATGTGTAGCAATACTCCTGCTTCAACCTCCCAGTGCAGGAGTGAGCCATATTATGAAGCCACACACTTTCATGCCTCCAAAAATGTGACAAGATCACTGTTGCGTTGTCTGTCTTTGCTAAACATGACAGTGATCCTTTGGATAGAGTCTGGAATCCACAGGAGAGAAAGTATCATAAGCAAGGTCTGGACAAACCTGACTCCACAGATTTCTGCTGTAATATTTCCATTCTATTTTTGTGAAGAATTTTTTTTTTTGTGGAGGTAGGCAATTTAAAAGTATTTTCTCTTTCCTGTAGCATGATGCCAGCAAGCTGGTATCCAATTTAAAGTAATCATACGAACATCGATTGAGCAACCAGTGTGTACCTACCCAGTACTGCTGAGATAGAGTGAAATGCAATAGAAAATTTCCCCCATTTCATGAAACCATTTACATTAGAGATGGTCTAACTAAATGCAAAATGTCATGTGGTATAGAGTTCAACCAAGTCCTTCATTTGGCCCTTCACCTTCCATTGAATCCTAAGTACTGATTTGCTACCCTCTCTCTAGTATGTTTGTTTTAAATCTATGTAAACGTATTTCCGGAATACAGAGACCCAAAGTAAAACGAATAGCGTCCTACTACAGGAAGTAGATATATTTTATTGTAGGCAGACTCAAGTTCAATCATTACATTGGTCCTTTAGGCAAGTGCAATGTGAATGTGATTTATGGTCTTTGGATTCTTTTCCCTGACAAACAAGTAGGCAAATATGAGTGAAAAATAAGCATAGTGATTGTCAGAGCCATTTTATCTGCGATGAGATTAATTCATTCTAATATATGGGCAAATTAGGAAAGAATGATTAGTATTCCTATTAGTTAGAAACCTATTTACAATGTTATTGTTTGAACTAAATTATCTTGCTTTTAATAAACTCTCATCTGTTCATGAACAACAAAGAAATTGTATAGGCCTGCTTTGTCGGGAGGAATATTCTGTCAGCAATTTCAGATGCGGTTCCAGCAAAGGTGTAACGTCAAGCACTTAGCTTTCACAGCAGGCCCAGTTTTCTTAAAGCTGTGTCAGCTGCAGGTTAAAACGACCACTCCATCCTTGACTGTCGCATGCTTCTCTGTCTCCTGCTGTGAGCCTATAGACATCCCATGCTTCCCAAGAAACGGAGTGTCCCCGAGAGTCAGCGATTTCCGCTCCCTTCCTCTGTTCTATGCTAAAGTACCTGTTCATCCTAGCAATTAAAAACCAAAGGAGGGCCGTAGAACACCCCTTAACACAATGTGAGCGAGAGACTTAGACAAACTGTGAGCAAAGTAAAACTTCACTTCTTCCCCAAGGTGGGGCTGAGTTCTCCGGGTGGAGGTTACTTTTTTTTATTTCACACAGAAGTGAATCTGTCTCCTAAATCTCCCATTTCTCTCAATAGTAGACTCACTCTGGATTCCCAAGGATGTTACAAAACGTTTTGTGTTCATTGGTAGTTGATCCAGACGTGCATTTAGCTAAGAAACTCAAAGCCAATTGAATTAACTTCCATCCACCCCAGGTAAATCTCTTAAACTTCAAAGAAAGCAGGGATTAGGAGGGTCTATAATCCCATGAAGACTGAATTTAAACTCTCAGTTTTGAGTAAGAGAAAAATTACAAAGCACAGCACTCCAGTCTAACTGATCTGGTAGTATTTCCTGGAAGTTGTGGGCTGGGGCGGGGGACGAGCTGTAAGGAGTGGTTCCTGCTGCAAATTGATGATACCTCTCACACGGTCCTTTGTTTTCCCTGGTGGTTTATCTGCATGTGAGCCCTCTTCCACAGCTGATCCATATGCAAGCCATAGGCACTGATGTATTAAGGAATGTTACAGGTAAACTAGAAAAATAAGCTGGTTTCTAGGACAATATTGTTGACAATATTGTTCAAGCACCTTCATCCTTTAGCCCATTTGTAAAGCATTATTTTTGGTTGAGGATTTGTGTTAAATGTCCATAGGTCATTATCCCCATCCTTAGGAACAGCATACTTTTGAACTGCTTCTTGTTAGTAGAGGGCACACTGTTGTAAGCTTCAGAGTTTAAGGGGGAAAACCAACAAGAGACAGAATTAGAGTGAGAATAAAGAAGTCTGTGGGTGCAAAATGATAGGAGACTTCACCGGGGATGGTATCGAGGAGGGAAAGCAATTTCATTGATCTTGAAAATGTTGTTTCCAACGGGACAAGATAGGGACATGGGATTTTAAGACACGGGACTCAGCTGAAAAGAGGTATGGAATCTGAAGCTGTAAGAAATAAAAGGGCTTGTGGGTCCCCTGTGGCTGAAAGGCTGTATGCATGACACCTCAAGAGTGTACCTGTAAGGGAGACTGTAGTGTGTTGCATTCTATAGTTGGGGTTATATTTTGGCCATAAGAGGAAGAAGAAATATTTCAAAGGGAAGTGACATGTGATGAAATTGGGGTACAGTGAGGGGAACTACCATGAGAAAACCTGGACTCCTGGATGTGTTTGGTCTCTAGAGCAGTTGACAGCTCGTGGGTTGCTTCTCTGTAAGCTCTTATAATTACATGGCCAACAACTCTGGCAAGCATATTTTTGGATGGGCCTACATTTATATTATTCCAGGGTTGCCTACCCAGGATTGGGGATTATAGACTACAGGCTTTCAACTTTTAAAGGGATGTCTGGCTATTTTCCCCTTAACATATTTAGGGTGTCTGAGCATTGGTGTCACATTTGAAACATGAAGCTGTGATTTGAGGCCATCCCTCCAGCTGGTGCTCGTTGTAAGCAAACCCCTTTCCTCGCCTCAGCCTCCTCATTCTGCCAGTGCTGGCAGCCAGCTGTAGACCTTGCTTATGAAGTCAAATCAGAGGGAAGTATTTCTCTCTGACAAAGACGATAGCATAATTATTCATTTCCACAACCTCAAAGTTAGACATTTTGAAACAGTTTTTAAAAAGCCTCTTGTTTCTCAAGGAAAATGAGTTTGCTTTGAAATGTAGAGGCAGAAAGGGAAGCATTTTAAGAAAAGATAAAATAGATTGCAGCATAAGAAGTTTTGGGCCTTGGCTTTTAAAATGAAAATGTCTGTACCAAGTTCTGTTATTTTATTCTGTTTGTGTAATAGAAAAAAATAATAGAATTCAAAATGAACGGATGAGAGAGAATTTAACATTAAAAGTAGTTATAGGTCAAATGGGATATATGTGTCATGTTGTAAACTCTTTAGTCACAATTTTGAATTTGTTTATAAAAACATTTTTAATTTTAAGTATGTTGAAAGGACCCTGGACCTCCTACTGCCCTGTATAACTCATATTTTTAATCTCTGCCATTTCTCTTCTTAGCATGAAGAAAAGAATAAATAAATTGATGGTCTCATCCCATGGCTATATCATTTTAGAGTTATATGTCATGTGTCTAAATGTAATAAATGAAAAACAGAATTAAGATGTGAGCCAAAGAATGCCAGAGATTGTCAGTAAAGTCATAGGAACTCGTAGAGGTCTGCTCTACTAAAATACCTAGGAGGAACCAGTCAAACAGACAGCTTGATCTTAAATTTTTCCACCTCCTAAACTGGGAAAGGATAAATTTGTTGTTCTTTTTGGCTACTTTTGAGATTGAACCCAGGGCTTAAGGCATGATGAGCTAGGCCCTAGCACAGGATTCTGTTACTTTTTCATCTATACAGTCTGTGATATTTTGTTATAGCATCTAAGAAAGCAATGACTGGGGTATGCAAATCTTTTCAACTGTTATAGCCCTATCTCAGTTGAGGGCTCATCTTTTAAGAAGCACTCCCTTTTCATTAAAGAGGACTACAATGTGTAGAGTACTAGAAATGAAGAAAAGGTGGCCTTCCACCTTCTGGAACAGAAGAGGAAAGCAGGAGGATAGTGAACTTTTTAGGAACCATTTAGAGTCAATGCTTAGAGGTGGGAGTTAGTGACAGTGAGAGTCCTAAGATCTCTTAAAAAACCATCATCATTTTGAATTTACTTTTCCCTTCCTCCTTACCTCCCTCCATTTTTTTTTTGATGGGGGACAATGGTAGGAGCCAAAAGGGACAAGGGCACCAGGAGAACATGGCCCACAGAATCAACTAAGCAGCACTCATAGGGGTTCACAGAGACTGAAGTGGCAATCATGGAGCCTGATGGGTCTGCACTAGGTCTTCTGCATATATTTTATGGTTGTTAGCTTGGTGGTTTTTGAGAATCTCACGCAGTGGGAGTAGGGGTGTCTCTGACTCTTTGGCCTGATTTTGGAATTATTTTTTTTCTACTGGGTTCCTTACCCAGTACTGATATGAGGGTTTGTACCTAGTCTTATTGTAAGTATTACAGCTCAGATGGAAAGGTATCCTAGTTTACCACAAAGTCACACCACACAACAAACCTCACACAAGAGGTTCATTGGGAGGGACACAAACAGGAGGGTGGCTATCTCTGCTTGGGAACTAAGCAGCAGGGAATGGAGCAGAAGGTAGGGTTTACGTAGAGTTTCTTGGAGGGTGGAGCTTTCCATGGTGAGAATTGGTGACATTTCAAGACCAGAGATTGGGGTGAGCTCAGGTGCAGTGGCATTTCAATTGTATCTTAATAAATAAAGATTGTTTGAAGATTTAAAGTAAAACAGTCTCACTGGTCAGCCTTACAGACCAGGTTATTGTAACACACACCTTTAACTCCAGTAGCCATAATGACATGTACTTTTAATCCCAGTAGCTACACTAGTTGCCATAGAAATCGGGGGAAGGGGGTACATGCCTTTAATATCAGTGGTACACGCCTTTAATCTCAGCCCTAGAGAGGAATATAAAACTGGGGCAGACAGCTCTCAGAGACAGTCTCATTCTGAGATTCCTGGAAGCAGAATCGCCATTAAAGACTGAGGTTGAGGTAAGAGCCAGTAGTTGGCTGTTTTGCTTTCCAGCTCTTTAGGTTGAATCCCAGTTTCTGACCCTGAGTTTTTATTAATCGTGCATCCTTCAGGGAATGGTAGAATGTTAAGTTCTGGGCTTGGCTTTTTACTCTGTAGAGTGGGTCATTAGAGCAGTTAGAGTGTTTTGTGTATGGAACCTGTCAGTTGGGGGTATTCAGGGGCCTTACCACTCATGTGCCTTGAGGGGCTTACAACTCCTCTTTCCGGTTTATTATTGATAAATAGTCAGGGGTCAGGAAAGCAGGGTGATGTTATCATTAAACCATTTCTTGCTAAATGGGGATGTCGAAGTCGTTGGGATAAACTTTACCTTCACCATCAGGGTATAATTGGGAGTCCCAAGCCTGTGGCTTGGTAGCTAGGGGCTGGTAGTCTTACAATAACAACTGATTAAAAGTCTGGCTAGAAATCTTTTGGTTATATTGTTGACGAAATCTAGACAAGAAGCTTACAGAGCAGGGTGCAATTCGTAGTATTAAGAAAAGGAGGGAAGAGGTTAAGAAGGGCAGTGTCCACCTCCATATTGGACCGTCAAGGATCCACTGCCCAGAGGCATCAAACGGTTTCTTACATTTTTGGAGATCTATCTCCAGTAGTTGGACCTTATCTTTTACTACACCTGATTGGTTAACACAGAAGCAACATGTCTGAGGAAAAGACAAAGACCATCTCTCCCTGCTATTAGTAAATCTCCTTCTCACCAATTTTGTACCACCACGGTGGCCAGTGAGTCTCTTTGGCCCTGAAGGATAAGGATGGTCTGAGCCACCCTTTAGAGATTGTGGATGAACTGAGAGGAAAACCGATGGTAAATAGCTAGGGAAGAAATCAATCCCACCACTGCTGTGCCGATGTAAATGGTTATGCCCAGGACTGCTTATAGAGGGTGTGACCTGAACCTCTTGTTTGTCATGCCCTGTCACTATAAACCCTGTGATGAGAATAGCAAGGGTTCTTCACCAGGTATCATGCCTAGTTTCGTTAAAAGGAACCCCAGACCACGAGTCCCATTCAGCAGCTAGGTGGCAATAAATTTAAGTGCCACAGAGAATCGAGGAATTGTAAATGTATTGACATTGGTGCTGAGTGGTAGGTACTAAGGGTTAAGGTGTTGCAGTCTGCAGAGTCAAGAGTGCTCACAAAGCATGGTCCTGATGAGTTAAAGCACTTCGTTATACCAAGAGAGAGATAGAGATATGGGAGGGATAAGGGATGGTAGTGATATTTGGCTTAAAACAATTAACAAGAGACAAGGTGAGAGAGTTTAATAAGACAATGGGTGAAGCTACAAATCATGGTCATGAGTTTGGCCCAGGATGGATGCACAACCAGCATTCTTTAAAGCAGTCAGGTAAAGTGTTATTCAGTAGCTGATACACAGAAGTTAAGAAATAAGAGATGGTATGACAGGGAGGTGGAGTTAGTATCATCTAAAAGGGATGATATTAGCACTGTAAGGACCATTGAGGTTCTTTGGACCACTTCTATGTCTTTACCTAGAGGTTGAGGGAATGAAATGTGTATCCTCTGTATTTTGATTGTGCCTTGTGGGCAGCTGTAAGTGTTGTAGTAAAGTTTAGCAATGACTTCAGTCTCCCATCTTGAAGGCCATGGGTCATAAATTATAATATAAATGATTAGTTATTTATTTATTTACTTATTCATTTTTATTTTTTTAAGACAGGGTTTCTCTGTGTAATAGCTCTGGCTGTTCTAGAACTCACAGAGTTGAACAGAGATGAATACACAGAGATCTGCCTTCCTCTGCCTCCTGAGTGCTGATATTAAATACATGTGCCACCCCAACCAGTTACATAAATGCTAGGATGCCTTCCTGAATAAACATCATATCTCCTTCGGGACCAATAGGGAAAGTCTCCACAAGTCTCTGGCCACTGTCAACAGTAGTCTCTAGTTTGATTATAGAAAAAGCAAGTATGGGGGACGTGTTTTAGAAATTAGTTTGGTGGTTAAAGGGAAAGCATCTCCTTTTGGCCTTTTGCAGGTGGGCAGTCTTCAAACCCAAGCCCTAGGGTTTTCTGAATGGACTGCTGAGTATAGGTTTTCTGCATTTTTGGAATCTTAATATAGCTAGAACATAGAGGGGAAAGGGAATCTGAACATTTTTCATTATTAGATCAGTGAACTTCATTAAGCTTTTGTATCCTCAGACATTCATAACATTTTGTTTGAGTGTCAGAACTTACTTCAGCTTTTCTGTCCTCAGGCCTTTATACACTGCCTTGGACTCTCACTGCAACTGGGCAGCATTTTCATCAATAGCATCTCCTGGGCTGTCTCTAGGAACTCCGGCCCTGCCACACAGTGCCAAGTCTCCATAATCCCTTTATGTCCTTTTAAAACTAATACCACCTAAGTGACTCTTACATTACAAACTTCGGCTACCGGTATGAAGTGCATTCTTGTATGAGTACAGGGAGGTGCAGCTTTAATACTTCATTAAACAAGCATTGTTTTTTAATCTTATCTTTCATAAACCTGTTTTTATAATTTTTATTTTAAGGACAGGAATTATCATACAAAAGAAGAGGAAATGGGCACATGGGGAAGGCCCAGTGAAGGAGAGATGAATAGGGGAGCTATAGGGAAGTGAATCAGCCTTTAACAGCCTGAAATTGAGCAATTTCTTGACCCTATTAGTATGGGCTATTGATTAGAGGTGAAGGGTTTCCATATGTAAGAGCTGCAGTGGACAGGTAAAGATAAGAAGAAACAGAAGAGAACAAGTTTAGATATAAAAGATTTTCAGATCATTTGTTTGTGCAGTGACAGAAGTTGCTCCCACTGAAAATCAAGCTTGACAGTTTAGGTTATCAAACTGTGCAAGGCCAAGCTGTTTGTAGCCACAGAGTGAGGCTTTAATAAAATCCAAGTCCGTGGAAGAAGAGAGGAAGTGTCGCCAAATGAATTCTGCTAGAAAGAGTTTCTATAGACTCCAAATGGGAGCTGAGAGGCAAGAGAGAAGCCCAGGAGACACAGAGAAACTGTGAGAGTTCCAGGGTGGAGCTGGGACACGTGAGGGGCAAGATATGACCAGAAGGGTTTAATGAAGCTATGGGACTTTGCAAGCAGTTCCTAGAGGGAGGAGGTGAGAAAACAGAGAGGTCTCCAATGGAGGAAGAGGCGTAAATATCTTAATAACTAGAGAGTTGTCCACAGGGTGGGCCCATCGACGGTATAGTAGGCTCCAGGAACCAGAGGGAGAACATGTACTGAACAGGCAAGAAGAGATGGATGGGTAGAGCAGGTAGAGGGAAGAAATGGCTGAAGAGGTGGAGTCTAGACTTTGGAATCAAATATGGTGCAGGTCAGAAACGAGCAGAAACAAATGATCCATACACACCTTAAGAGAGCCAAATAATTTGCGTCAGTTTTAAATGTTTATATGTGGGCATGGCTTTATCCATTCTTCAGTAGAGGGGCTCTTAGTTTGTTCCTAGGTTCTGGCTATTACAAATAATAGTGCTTTGAACAGAGTTGAGCAAATTCCCTTGTAGTATGATTGAGCATCCTTTGGGTATATGCCCAAGAGTGGAATCCACAAGGATGACCTCAGCTAAGACCCTAATCAATAGTGCAGAGGGTGCCTGAACTGGCCTTGCCTATAGTTGGATTGATGAATATCTTAAATGTCACCACAGAACCTTCATCCAGCAACTGATGGAAACAGAGGCAGAGACCCACAGCGGAGCACTGGTCTGAGCTCCCAAAGTCCAACAGAAGAGTGGAAGGAATGAGCAAAGAGATCAAGATCATAATGGGACACCCACTGAAACAGTTTACCTGAGCTAATAGGAGCTTGCCAACTCTGGCTGGACAGGGAAAAAACAAGCAGAGAACCAAACTAGATCCTCTGAATGTGGGTGACAATTGTATGGCTGGGGCTGACTCGGAGGCCACTGTTAGTGGGACCAGGATTTATCCCTACTT
>JAQHUG010000021.1:12075341-12105663 GCA_028555095.1 Dicrostonyx torquatus | reverse complement strand
AAGGACTGGGGCTCCCAAGGTGCGGTCGAGGAGCAGAGGGTTATGATTGGCAAGAGACTTGTTCATAGAGGGGATCCCAGGTGTTCACAGGGATGTCCCCAGCTAGGTACTTGGGCAGCAGAGGAGAGGGTGCCTGAACTGACTTTCCCCCATACAATCCCTTTTCAAATGCTCTTCTTTGCCACAATTAAAATTTCTGGCATTTTGATTTTTCTTAACATTTCTAGAAATTACTTCTTCTATCAAAGTAGTATCATAAGTGTGAAATCCAATATCAGCCATATTTAGGATCCATTCATCTATTGGTGCTGATCTTGCCTTTAAAGGCCTAATCACCATTTTGCATTCTGAATTAGCATTTTCAAAAGTCAAAGATTCAATTAATATTAGTCTAACTTCTGGATCTGATATCATTCTACTTACAGCTAAATTCAATCTTTGTAAAACATTAGTGAAGGTTTCTTTTAGGCCTTGTATAACTTTTGTAAATGACTCAGTACTCTTTCCTAGTTCACCAATCCTGTCCCAAGTCCCAAACATTCAAAGCTGCCATATGACATAGAATTAGGTGTAGACTGTCTTTGTAAATCAGCATACTGGCCTTTACTAAGAAGCTTATCTTGGAAAATTTTCATGCCTCTAGTTCCATTTCATTGTTCTTTGACCCTAACTTTCTCTCTCCACCATGTTTTCCATTGTAACTGAGGACCAGCTTCTAATATTGCTGTAGCTAAATCTTTCCTGTTTTGTAGAATAAGTCTGTTCCTAATTGCCCATGAATTTAACAACTGGTCCACAAACAATGAATACATGCCATATGAAATCACTGCTTCTTTAAATTTCTTCAAAATTAACATTTCTACAGGACTCCAGTTGACTTCTGCATAGCCTTGGGGGTACTTATCATCTGGTGGTTGTTTTTGTATGGTAACTGGATAAATTAAGAATGATTTTCTATTAACATTGGAATGTTCCTCTACAGTTTCATAATGTAATAGTGTAGTAGATTCTTCTCTAAATTCTTCTGTATTTGTCTATGTATTTTTATTATTTTCATTAGTAGGTCTTTCTAAAGCTTGTATCCTATCAAAAAGTCCTTCAAAGACTTGTATGTTGTCAGTCAAATTCTTGATTACATTAGTAAGTCTGTCTAAGTCTTGTATCTTAACAGTAGTAAGTCTTTCTAAAGCTTATATCTTATCATTAGTAAGTCTAAGATTTGTATTTTGTCAGTCAAAATTTCATATTTGGTACAGTTATCAAACATTTTTATGGATAAAATATTAATTACCAAAAACTTATAGTAATTAAAATTTGTATCATATCAATCCTAGCTAAGTGTTTACCCCCTCATTTATTTTTTTCCATTTGCAAAGCCATCCATAATAGCATTAAACAGGGTCCTAACTGTATGCATTGTGAAATTTTGGATTCTTAACATGGGGGATATCTCCCAATTCCCATTTTTTTAAACCTAATTTTGTTTAAAAATTCCTAAGTGTCTTACCAGATCTGAAGATGCCAACAATGTAGGCAGTGCTGTGTAGAGGTAATCAGCTGTGGTGACAATGTTCAACTGTCCTGGCATAGAAGGTGAATGTGACAGGGTGGCCCAAGCCATGCTAGTTGCAAGCTTGGGCTGGTGGGCCACCATGGCTGCTCTCACACCATGCAGGGAGTGGGGTGAGCTGTCTGAACAGCTAAAGTAAGAAAACTGGTAGACAAAATTTGTGCAACAGGGATGCAGCATGGGATAGAGCCTGGCTGAAGCTGCTGGTCAGGAATGGCAGTGGGTGGCTGACCAGGAGTATACTCAATTGGCAGTCACTGTGTCACAAGGCTGGCAACCAACCGAAGACATCCACTCGTGCAGCAGTGGCTAAGGAAGCACAGCAGCATACTAGAACATGGGACGCTGGCCAACAGAAGAGGCTGGCAGGGAGGCTGTTGTGGCATTGCCACTTAGGGCATATAAGGTCCCTCATTGGGCACCAGATATAATGTTTACCTAAATTATTCCAGTGTAATAAAACCTAGGGAGTCAGAAATTGAGATAAAGACCAGATAAATCCAAGGATGAGGGGAGAGTCAATAGACTGACCCTTCAGGCAGGTTTTTTTCAGTCTATCTGTCCTGGAAATCCTCCCCAGAAATTCCTTCTTCTCTCTTCCTGTCCCTCTCTATCAGATCTCCTCTATCCTCCAACTACTCTCTGGTTAATCCCAGTCAGCCAATCACTGACTCCATCCTTTGATTCAAGGTGGCTTTATTGGCACAGCGGAATAGCTGTATGAACAATTCTCTCTGGGTATAGACAGAGTATACTCTAGGATGGAGCTGATAGGTGCACCAACCTGGAAGGCGTGTGTGAGCTGTGTAAACATACATGTACATACTGTTGCTGGCTCATTCCTTTCCTCTCTCCCCTCCTTCTAGGTCTAGCTCCTAGCTCCCACTTTGCAACAAACTCACAGATCCATCAATGGTAACTTAAAGACAGGACATTTATACACTGGGTATGACGAGATGTGGGGTTGGGGGCAGACAGAAACAAACAGGGCTTGGCACAGAGAAAGAGAAATAGGGGATGGGTAATCTCTTTCCATTTCCCCTTTTGCTCCCAGTACTTGTAAAGGTCTCAAATAATACTGGGATCTTAGGTGTCACTAGATGGTCCTTTGGATGGATTTTCTAAGGCTACTGAGGTCAATTTCAAATGCAAAAGCAAATAAATTTAGAGCCTGTTAGGTCAGGTGCCAAGAATAGATGATGGAGGTTTTCTAAGAGGCATCCCCAAGGGGAATGAAAGGGTATGGAAGACACCATTGGCATGAATAAGACAGGAGATGGAAAATGACTGCCTTTCTCCCTGTCTGAGAAAGCTCCTGTCCTTAGATGTTTTTACTAAGATATGTAATAATGCACTTATACAATATAATCTTAGCTCTTATGACTTAAATATTTTTGTGTTTTCTTTTTTATTGTTTTTATTGAGCTATACATTTTTCTCCACTCACCTCCCACCCCTCTCACCTTGTTCCCTCTTCTGTGACCCACCATACTCCCAATTTACTCAGGAAAACTTGTCTTTTTCACCTTCCTATATAGATCCATGTATGTCTCTCTTAGGGTTCCTTTGTTGTCTAGTTTCTCTGGGGTTGTGACCTGTAGGCCAGTTTTTCTTTGATTTATGTCTAAAAGCCACTTATGAGTGAATACATATTATATTTGTCTTTCTGGGTCTGGGTTACCTCACTCAATATGGTTTTTTTCTAGATACATATTTGCCTGCAAATTTCAAGACGTCATTATTTTTTACTGCTGTGTAGTACTACATTGTGTTAACATACCACACTTTCTTTTTCCATTTTTCAGTTGAGCGGCATCTAGGTTGTTTCCAGGATCTGGCTATTTCAAACAATGCTGCTATGAACATAGTTGAGTACATGACCTTGTGATATTTTTTAGAACGTTTTGGGTATATGCCCAACAGCAATATTGCTGGGTCTTGAGGTAGGTTGTTTCTTAATTTTCTGAGAAATCACCATACTGATTTCCAAAAGTGGTTGTACAATTTTGCACTCCCGCCAGCAAAGGAGGAGCTTACCCCATATCTTCTCCAGCAGAAGCTGTTATCAATGATTTTGATCTTGGCCATTCTGACAGGTGTAAGTTGGAACCTCCGATTTGTTTTGATTTGCATTTTTCTGATGGCTAAGGATGTTGAATATTTCCTTAAATGCCTTTCAGCCCTTTGAGGTTTGTCTGTTGTTCTTTGATGTCAAGTTTCTTGAGTTCTTTGATCTCCAAAATATACAAAGAATTTTTTGTTTTGTTTTGTTTTTTCAAGACAGGGTTTCTCTGTGTGGCTCTGGAGCCTATCCTGGAACTTACTTTTTAGACCAGGCTAGCCTCGAACTCACAGAGATCCACATACCTCTGCCACCTGAGTGCTGAGATTAAAGGCGTGTGCCACCATTGCCAGACATGACTTTTGAAGTATTTTTTTTAATCCAACAGTGGATTTGTGGGTGTAGAAACTAAAGACATGGAGACCTGTCAGTCATGCACGTTTATCTTTCTTTCTTCTCTCCTCCTCTTCTTCCTTCCTTCTCTCTCCCTTCCTCTTTCTCTCAAGCAGATCACTATGTAGCTCAAACTGACTTGAATTCTTGACCACCTTGCCTCTGCCTCCTCCTAAATTCTGGGATTATAATCCATACTGTCTCACCCCTCTAGTTTAGTTCATAAGACTTCCCATCATATTTTGTCCATTGGAAAATATCCTCATGTGATTTTTGTACCTGGACTTTTCAGGAAGAGTTAAACATCAGGGTTTAATATTTCAATATCATTTCTGCACACATTACTGGATTTTTGCGGATGTTTTGATCACATTAAAGTCTTTAGTCAGACACATATTGTGTTTGTATGGCTTCTGTCTCGGCAGCATCATTTTACACTATTATCTTGGTTATAGTCAGTTCTAACTGAGGCAAATGTCAGCTATTGATTAGGCAGACATATCAGGTGAAATAGTTGTTTTAAATACCAGCAGTGTTCTGCCTATTTTGTTTTGTGTCAGAATTCGAACTCTCTCCCCATTTCTACCCCAAGGTTACAGATAGAAAAAAAAATAAAATGAATTCTTTTGATTTGTTTCACCAATGTACTGTGTGGTGAGAGACCATTCTCCATCAACCACGGGTTAATCTAAGAGAGGAGAGCTTGGTAACATGGAAACAAATCCATGACAAGAATGGCATAATTTGGCACCACTTAAAGAAGAAAGAAAAGTCTAGCTAAGTTGTATGGGGAACTTATGAAAACATATTTGCTCAGTTTTCTTTTTTATTGACTTAAGAAGGTAATAGAGATATTTTGAAAGTACTAAAATGACCAACTAGTTCTAGATGGTACTAAAAGGTTTAAAAATACTGTAAATTCACCCATATTTTGAATATTAGTGGTATAACTAAATTTATGTGAACACATTACCCACTAATGTATAGAAGATTTCTAGCACTGTATTGGAAAGTGCCAACTTTTCTTCTGGCTTTGAATTTACCAATTGGTGTGCAATATGCATTAAAAGACATATTTAGTGCATCTCTATACCTCCTTTTTCTTTGTTCGTTTTGTTTTGTTTTGTTTGAGACAGGGTTTCTCTATGTAACCCCCGGTTGTCTTGGAACTCATTTTGTAGATCAGGCTACCCTGAAACTCACAGAGATCTGCCTGCCTCTGCCTTCTGAGTACTGGGATTAAAGATATGTGCCACCACTACCAAGCCTCTCTACCTCTTTATAAAAGATAAACAATAATGGCCAATTTAATTTAATGGAGCATACTTTCAAAGACTCAATATAGTCTTTACTTTTGGTTTGTGGTCTCAGCTATAGCCTTGTTATAAAACGACAAATCTTAACTCTAATGCTCAATAAGTTAAATAAGCTCTTCAAATGTGGCCAGAGATTACAGAGACAAAGTATATTAATTTTTTTGTTTTGTTTTGTTGGTTTTCAAATCAGGGTTTCTCTGTAGCTTTGGAGCCTGTCCTGGAACTAGCTTTTGTAGACTAGTCTGGCCTCAAATCTCACAGAGATTCACCTGCTTATTGCCTTTCAAGTGCTGGGATTAAAGGTGTATGTCACCATTGTCTGGTGGAATGTTAATTTTTTTTAAAAAAAATAAAGATAGGAGGCTGGGCGGTGGTGGCACACGCCTTTAATCTCAGCACTCAGGAGGCAGAAGCAGGTGGATCTCTTTGAGTTCGAAACCAGCCTGGTATACAAGAGCTAGTTCCAGGACAGGCTCCAAAGCTACAGAGAAACCCTGTCTTGAAAAACCAAAATAAATAAATAAATAAATAAATAAATATAGTTATCTTTAAACCTTCAAGAAAACAAAACTTTAAAACTCTCCCTCTCCTTGTCCTCATTCTAGCAAATATCAACAGGCTGACCAACTGTGAGTCTCTCTGCTAGTCTCCCTCCTGCAAAAAGAAGCTTCTTCAATGAGGCTAAGAGATGCATTAATCATGGGTACAACAATAAATCATTAAAAGTTGTTAGAATATTATATCCACTTATCTGCATAATAGTAATAAGCTTTTGATTAGGGTTCTGATCTATCTAGCTACAGGTCCTTATTCTGAATAACGGTGCCAGATATGGAATCTATTTCATGAAACAGACCTTAAACACAAGCAGAAACTGATTGACTGTTCCCATAACATTTGTGCCACCTTGCATTAGTGGTTATCTTATCAGGACAATTATTATTATAGGTCACAGGGTTGATAACTGGGAATGATTAATGATTACTATTCTCTGGTATCATGCATAGAACCTTCAGAACTATGGAAGCTAGCCATTAGGGTTAAAACTTCAAGGGCATACCAGCTTGATTTTACCATGTCTTTGACTTAAGTATGTGGTGCATTCAGCAACACGGTTTTGTCAGGTTCTGAAGACAATGTATTGAAGACAATACAAAGTATTGAAGAAAATACTTATCAGGAACCCTCCTAGTCAAAAACTCAAAAACAGGTAATTCATTCCTGGTACTGATGTTTTTATTCTTTTGTGTGGGTGGAGAGGTGGGTGGATCTGGGGCAGTTAGGAGGAGACGAATGATCAAAATACATTGTAAGAAATTCTCAACAAATTATTTTTTAAAAATTTATTGAAAGTAAAGATTCTTTTCTCATATAATATATCCCACAATTTCCTCTCCCTCCACTGCTCCCAGGTCTCCCCACATTCCTTCTCCCCGAGATCCATTCTCTTTCCTGTCCCAGCTCTCCCCACATTCCTTCTTCCTCAAATCCACTCCCCCTCTCTTTCCTCTTTAGAAAAGAGCAGGTCCCCAAGGGACAACAGCCAGACTGGAAAAGAAAATATAACAAGACAAGGCAAACACCCTTATGTTGAGGCTGGACCATGCAACACAGTAGAAGGAAATTTTTCAAAGGCTCACATCAAAGATGCAATCCAATCTGAAAATTAAATATTAAGAGAAAAGTTTTAAAATAAAAGTACAGTACACAGGCTGTGTTATTTAGCCCAGTAATCAGAACTGTAGTTGTCAATAGTGTTGTGCCTGCTTTTATGTTCTTTAATCATCTTAGCAAATTGAAAGAAATTTTTTATAGACAGTGGTTATTTGTTAGATAGAGTTTCAAAGTTCTCATTTGTAATCACAGTTTTCTGGCAGACAGCACTCTGAGGAAGGTCTGGATTTGCACTAGCTCTTTATTTGAAATTGGGAGCTTCCTCTCCAATATCCTTGCTTCACTCTTGTGTTTAACTCACCTGCAGTTGAAGAGGACATTTCAGAAGGCTGCCTGAGCTAGCCTCTAGTTCATAACTGAATCCCCAAGGTAACACAGGTAAACCTTTTCATGCATTAGAAATCATTTTCTAATTTCTAATTTCTTATTTCTGGGCAGTTGTGGTGCACGCCTTTAATCCCAGCATTTGGGAGGCAGAGGCAGGCGGAACTCTGTGAGTTTGAGGCCAGGCTGGTCTACAAGAGCTAGTTCCAGGACAGGCTCCAAAGCTACAGAGAAACCCTGTCTTGAAAAAACAAAACAAGAGGAGGGGAGGGTGACAGGAGACAGAGAAAGAGAGAGAAATCATTTTCTTTCTGAAAAGCATTTTGCAAACTTGTATGCTTCCTTTATGTGCTAACCCATCCTTTATGTGATACCCAACCCATCAAGTACCCTTGATCTTTAACCCCATTTTGCATCCAAATTCCTGAGTGTTCTTACAATGGGAATCAAGGCTTCAAGGGCTTGTTTTCTCCCCCTGAGGGGATTCGTTTGCACTTTGATTTGTACTGAAACTCTAGTATACAAGCACAGTAATTTATGTCATTTTTCAAGGAAACTATCTGTAGACAGCTCAATTTACTCGTCCTGATGACAATCGTAGGTGAGAGACATTTACTAATTTGTGTGAATGAGTCACCTTTACTCCCATACAAGCCAGGAGTTAGGAAAGGTTGAGTAATTACTTCTGAGCTTGTGTTTTTCTGACTGTTTCAACATAGGCTTCTAGGAAAGTACATGACTAGTTTAACACTTATTTCATTCAAGTCCCCAGGAAACTGCCAATGTGTTCCTACTCACATAATATTGCATGTAATTTTATTTAAAGAGTATTTGGACAATAGGCATAGAACGAATGCTGTTACACATGCTTTACCTTCTCATAAGACTTCATTCTTCTGCACCTACTTTCTACCCCACAAATTGCAAAAAGTACACCTTGGCATAGGCACTTAAAAAACATATAAAGATAATATTCAAGCAAGATTGGAAGAGAATGCCTTAAAAACTTATAAACTCATAAAGCTCAAGCAAGATGAGAGAATATCTTAAATACTCCCAGGCTTGAATACAGAGTCATTTTTTGAAACTTGAGAGTAAAAGTAGAAAAAAGTATTGGCTTTCATGGAGGCAGTTTTTTTTTAAAAAAAACTCTTTTTATACTCAAACCTGAACACTAGGGCTATTGACAATTGTATAGTGCTATATGGAGCACTGAATTGGAGATGATGTGCAAAAGGAAGGAGAATAGTAATGGAAGACAGCACAAAGCCCTCATGTTGTGCTAGACAGCATCTAAAATATGGTACACGTCTTAAGTCACAAATTCCTGTAACAGCTCAGGAAGTAAGCATCACTATAATTCCCATTATACAGATAAGGAAGGCAAGACACAACTAGATCAAGCTGTGCTTCAGGGAAGCTGTGGTTTCAACACTACCTTATGTCTATATGATAATACTGCTTGTTAAACATCATTACTCAGTTTTACATCCTCTGTTGGGGCTTCAGTGTATACTGATGACATAAGAACCAAAACAAGTTTAAAGCAAGGCTATGATACATGTTCACAGGCTTTGGTATAGTCATGTACAGTGTATTCGTCTACTGTAGCAAGAGGGCCTGTTTGTTGGGGTTTCTGTCCTGCCCAGTTCCCCACAGCCAGTAAGCCCCCAAAGAAATTACACAGAGATCTATATTAATGATAAACTGATTGGCCCATTAGCTCAGGCTTCTTTTTAGCTCTCATAACTTATATAACCCATTATTCTCATCTATGTTAGTCACATGGCTCAGTACCTTTTTCAGTGGGGCAGGTCACATCTTCCTTCTTGGGTGTCTGGACAGGACTGGGGAGGAGCTTCCTTCTTCCCAGAATACTCCTGTTCTCATTGCCCCTCCTCTACTTCCTGTCTGGTTGTCTTGCCTATATTTCCTGATTGGCTACAGGCCAATCAGCATTTATTTAAAACATAATTGACAGAACAAAATTGTCCTATACCATTTCCCCCTCTTTTTTTAAAAAAACAAAAAACAAACAACAAAAACAAACAGCAACAACAACAACAAAAAACAAAAACAAAGGAAAATATCCATAGTCCATCTTTTGGGAATGTGGGCATAGTATTCCAGGTTATTTCTTGCTGTTAGGGGTGCTGATAATATTATGGGGACCTTAAGAAAATTTAGAATTATGATCAAGTCCTGACTGGAGTATCCTGTGAGTCTTGATCATCTCAGACATCAGTCTTGAACCTGTTCTGGATGTAGAACTCTGACATCTGGGCCATCTGTTCCTACCAGAGATTTCTCAGGTGGTCTTCCTTGATCAAACCTGGTTTTTCTTAACTCTGAATAAATCAAGAGCCTCTCATTTTCTGTGGAAACAAAAGCAAAACCTCTTCTCCAAGGTAAAATACCTTTTTACTTCAATTTTGAAGTCAAATACCTATCTAGGATTCATTCAGCAGCATTTATAAGCAATTATTTTTTAGCAGCTGTTGCTCCTTCCTCAGCATTCAAACAATTCAAAAAGAGCATAATAGCATACAGTATCCAGATTCTCTGTGTGTTTTTCATCTTTATGTGGCTTTACTTTAATCTCCATTTCTTTTATTTTTACTTTTACTTTTTGGCTTTTTGAGACAAGTTTTCTGTGTATCTTTGTCCTGGAACTCACTCTGTAGATCAGGCTGTCCTTGAATTCACAGTGATCTGCCTGTCTCTGCCTCCCAAGTGCTGGGATTAAAGGTGTGTGCTACCACATCTTGAACTCACAGAAATCTTTCTACCTCTCCCTCCCAAGCTTTGGGATTAAAGATGTGTACCACTACACCCAACTACTCTCTTTCTTTCTTTTTTATTTTAAGGACTTTAACCTTTAGCCTACATATATTTTTAACACATAGTAAATCATTTAGAGGTTTTTTTTTTAATCTTTGAATCTCTCTTTACTGTAAATCTCTCTCTTTTTCTGACCACATGAGTCTTTAATTTACTAAGCAATATGGGTAGGATTAAAGCCATGGTTTTGACAGCTGGATCCAGCCCATTTCTTAGCTTTCTGAGATTTCAGCCTCAATGGCTGAGGTACCGGTTATAGCCACGTTTATTGTCACAACTTTATGATATTTCAAGGTCCCTGCTAGCAAGCAAGCTGCAGCAGTGTTCTCACAAACCACACTCAAATGCTCCGTAGTCAGACTGCCTGCCTGAAAGAGTCAGAGTTTACCTTGGCAGGATGGCCCAGAAAACCAGCATTTTAAAATGGTGCAGCTTTTCCCCTGCTATCGCTGAAAACCAATAAGCATGTGTTCAGCTTTTTATCAACACCAATTAAGTATTTCGTGGCAGGACATCTTAAAGAGCTGCAGGGTTTTGCAGCTAAAGCTGAGTCAGGAAGCCTCTCTTAAATGAGAGCACTTGCTTGCCTCTAGCAAGCAGAGCAAAACAAGAAATTGCTGCTACCAAGAAGCCATGCTTTACTCTATTCTTTTCTGTCTAGAATTACTTCCTGAGCTCTTTCAGGCTTTATGTGGATGCAGTTGTCCATGTGGGCGCCATCTGTAACATGAGGGCCTGTTTGTTGGGGTTTCTGTCCTGCCCAGTTCCCCACAGCTGGTAAGCCCCCAAAGAAATTACACAGAGGTCTATATTAATGATAAACTGATTGGCCCATTAGCTCAGGCTTCTTTTTAGCTCTTATAACTTATATAGCCCATTATTCTCATCTATGTTAGCCACATGGCTCAGTACCTTTTTCAGTGGGGCAGATCACATCTTCCTTCTTGGTTGTCTGGATAAGACTGGGGAGGAGCTTCTTCCCAGAATACTCCTGTTCTCATTGCCCTTCCTCTACTTCCTGTCTGGTTGTCCCACCAATACTTCCTGGCTGGCTACTGGCCAATCAGAGTTTATTTAAAACATAATTGACAGAATACAGAATTGTCCTGTACCATTCTACAACTTGCTAAGATATGTTAAGAGGGAGCAGTCACACTGATCTGTGTCATGAGCAAGGCAGACGGTGCTGTGATGGGCTATCTCACAGATCCCTGGAGAAGAAACACTGAGATCTTAGGACAGTGTAAGTGATATTGTAAGGGGAAAGTTCATTTTCTCAGCTGACCTGTCCTGCTCCAAAGCTTCTGTGTGGTTTTGAAAACAGATCTCTCTCAGAGACTGTGTGTCATCAGCAAGAGCCAGAGCAGCAGATTCAGTTTCTCCCAGATGCTGGCCAAACCAGATGCTTCTGGGTGCCAGCCTCCAGGACATTGATTTGCAGTCTGGCTCTAAATAATGGTTACTGTTTTTATGTCATCAGCATAGTGAGCATTCTGTCAAGGTCATATAGCAGATATGCAAAACAAACAAACAAACAAACAAAAACAGACTGTGTATGTGCAGGAGGAACAGAGAGTAAAACAAAAATAAAAGACTCACTTGGGGATTGTATTATATTTCCTTGCCTCGCTACCATGACAAAAGCAATCTCTGGAAGGAAGGACTTATTTTTACTAACACTTGAAGAGAAGGATGTGTTCAGTGGGGAAGTTAGGGCTCCAGGAATTTGAGGCACTGACCACATTGTATTTGTAGTCAGCAAGCAGAGGGCAATCAATGTCTAGGTTCTCTGGATTTCTCTTTTGTTTCCAGTGCAGATTCAGCCCATGGAATGATGCCGTTAAGAATGTACAGGTCTTCCCACCATTCAGAGTGTGCAGGCCTTCCCACCTCAATTAACTCGATCTAGGTAATCACTTCTAGGCATGCACAGAGGTCGGTCTCTTAGTTGACTCAAGACAATCATATGCAAACAACTGAGTTAACTGTCACTAAGTCAGACTGTGAATTTGCTTTTTTTTTTCCCTATTGCCTCAAAACTATAGGAAATAGAGTATTAAAAGAGGAAAACAACACCAACTACTCAGGAAATCGTAGAAATATCCACAAGGCAAGCAAATAAGTGCATGCAGTAGTCTGTAGTATGGGTGCTAGCGTAATATTCTTTCAAATGGTGTTGCCTATCTAAATTGCTTTTTCATAATAAAATGGAATCATGCACACAATGTCAAGGTTTCCTCCTGAAGTATGAATGCTTAGTAAGTTATCTGCTTAGAAAATGTTCTTGTCAGTTTTTTGCTATGCTATATGCATTTTGTTGACATATGACCCCCTTTTGAAGTTCATTTGAGCTACTAAATGACAGATTAAATGTGAAAATATGAAACATGAAAAGTTCCAAAATCTAAAAATTATGACAATCACACCATATCATAAATCCCATGTTTGGCATTATGTGACAGGTCACAACCAAAAATTCAGGTGAACTAAAATATTGTATTAAGTTACCATTAGGCTATATTCATGGGTTGTATTTGAAAAGTAAGTGAGGTTGTGTTTTCTCTTGTGTCTCATTCTTGTAATATCTTATTATGTGTATAAAAATATTCCAAAAATCTAACATTTGAAATCTTTCTGGTCCCAAGCATTTTACATAAAGCATTCTCATCTTCTTATCTAAAGTGTTTCCAAATAAATTTTACATATGGTGAATAGTAAGAGTTTGAGTCAGGAGGGATGAAGAAGAAAGAGCTTGGTTAAAGCAAGACTCAGAATGGAAGTAGCTGTCTGGAAGCCATGAAGGAAGGGTTAGGGTGAGTGAAACATGGGAGTGGGAATCTCACAATTAAACCACAGAAACCAAGAGTTTCAGAATGCAAATAATCTTATGTTTCCATTTAATGAATTTGCATATGTAATAGTTCAACTATACAAACACGCACTTGAGAATACATTTATGTGTATGTGCATTTGTGAGGGTTTAACTTTTACAATTTTGTTTTAAACAGCATGCATTCAGGTAGATTAAAGACGGCTTTTATCGGTTGATTAATATGGCAACAATGACATTTTTTTCATAGAAACTGGTCTATTTTGAATTTCCACTGTAAATTAGAATTTTCTGTATTTCTGGGGTTATGATAAAATTTGAGAAAGCAAAATGAGCTGTTTCTCGTTTTGAAGCACAGTTTGATTATCCTAGATTTTGCTGAAGATTGAAAATTTGGTAGTGGTAAGGGAAAGGAAATGGGCTTTACTGTTAATCAAGTAAGTGGGGTAAAATTCAGCCTTGGTATTTCTATACAAAATAGCACACATGCAGAAAATCCTGCCATTCCGTATCTGAGACTGGCAGCTGAATACACTGCTGGCTAAGCAAAGGAAGTTGCAGTCCTAACACATAGAGCTCAAAGTGATTGGATGATTTGGGCAGAATCCTGAAACCTCTGAAGCAGATAGAGTTAAAAGGACTTTTAGAAGCAAGGATGTTTGGGGACTGACTGACCTTTATCCTCAATTTCTGGACTGGAGAGCCTGGTGCTATTGACTGACTTTCAAACACACCTTTATCCACAGATTGATTTAAAATTAGTTCCTGGAAACCATGTCTGTTCAAGGCTTGGAAATGAACACAGTCTTTTCCTCTCTTAAATTAGTAAAATAGGTACCTTTTCACAGGGACTTGGTCATAAGCACAGTAATAAAAAATCAATTCAGCATATTTACTGCAGGTCAAAAACAGAACTTATTATGTCATTATGCCATCTTGTTTGATCCTTTTTGCAATTGTAAGAAATAGCTACTATTTATCTCTACTTTACGGAAGAAAAAATAGAAAATATGATATAAGGAATAACTAGCCGGCTGTCATAGGATGAATTACCAGCAATCTGGGCATGCTGACTCTCAGATCATGGTGAGTTCAACTGGGTCTTGGAAGCAGTGACGTGAGGTCTGCCATGGGGCAGCATAAATGCAGGAAAGACCCACAGATGCTCTCTTTGACTCCTAGGCTGTTCATATATAGTCATAGAGATCCTCAGACTCTACGACTTACTATATTATATTCTATTGTCAAAATTATAATAATATCAGAATACCATCTAGTCGCTTGAACATAAGAAAAAATGAAAATTTGTTTGTATTCTTTACTTATGTGATAAAACCTATAAGAAAAGCATATTATCCAACCATAGATAATAACTTTTGAAAGCACTACTATTACATCTCTATTAGTATCAGTCAAAAACTTCCACTTTTCCAGGTCAAATTGGAAGAGACTAATATGTTTGATGATGCCTAGTTGTATCAAGTGGGTTGAGAGTGTGTACATTCACACTGCAATACCACCTTTCAGGAGAGCATTGGGATGTTTCTCACTAAGATTTAAAATGTGTACAGTTTTAATCAGTCTCCTCTAGACATCTGTTTTCAGACAGACTTACACTATGTCCACAGGAAAATCAAAGGATTTTATTACATTTATTTCATAGAAAACATGGACTCAAACTGTCTTGATCCACTGTGATATACACATAGCTGGATATACTAATGAACTCCTTTAAAACTGTGGGATGTACCCATCCTCCCATTTTTCTATTTTGAAGTAAAAATAGATGGACAATACGATTTCCATGTATGAAGAGAAGAACATCATAAAAGAATATGAATAGATTATTTCCTTTTGTGTTTGTAGTGGTTTGAAAGAAAATGGCCCCCATAGACTCATAGGAAGTGATATTACTAGGGGGTGTGGCTTGTTGGAGAAGGTGTGTCACTGGGGGTGGTGGACTTGGAAGTCCCTGAAGCCCAAGCTGGTTTTCTTTTTCATACCTATGAATCAAGATGTAGAACTCTCAGCTTCTACTCTAGCACCAAGTCTGCCTGCGTGCTGCCATGTTTCCTGCCACAAGGATAATGGACTAAACCTCTGAACTGTTAGCCAGCCCCAGTTAAATGTTTTCCTTCATAAGAGTTGCCATGGTCATGGTGTCTCTTCACAGCAGTGGAAACTAAGAGTGTTGTGAAAAGTGTGTGTCTGTATATGATTGCATATTTTTGGAGAATGTCTGAAGGAATAATGTTAGGAGTTGTCAGCTTTGGGTAACGGGAAAAGGGCTTTTAAGTTTTGACTAATATTCTTCTATATGGCTTAAATTTTTGGGAAACTATCAATTTTATTTATAAAAATCAACTTTGGGTTTAAAAATGAATCACTTGATTTTATAAGTTTTAACCTTAGATGATCTTTTGATTTTGCGATTGCTTCATCCAGGCTTCCCACTCCAGGATCCACAGAGCCTCCTTAGAATGAGAGGTACAGAGTATATATATTAGTAAAAAGGACTGTGACAGCGCATTCTTCCTCCAGTTCTTCCTCCAGCTTCTGGGCTTTTGCTTAGGATGCCAGGCACTCAGGAGGACACCATGGGATAGACATGGGCTTAGTTCTGTTGGTAGCATTACTAAGAATTCCTGAGAGGGAAGAAAAACCTTTAATCTATATGTAAACTATGTAGAAGCAAAAATTATTATGGTACATCTCTTCTCGATATGGGTCTAGCAATGAGAAGCTAATTGGATGTAAGGGGAAGTAAAATTTAACTTCATCTGATCTACAAAAATGAGTCGAGCCAAGATGTTACAGATACCCAAAGGCTTGTTGAATCTAGAGCTCCTACTAAAGATGTAGTGACCTAATTGTTGGCATTCAAGCATGTGAGTAATTATAAATCAGACTTTGTTAATTAGACCAGGCCTAGAGTTATGCAGTCTCTTGGGGTAGAAGGTATGGTTTAAATGAAACTAGCGACAAGAAGAATTTTTAACTGACAGTGCAAACATGGTTGTGAGACCTCTTTAAAGCAGCATGAGTATCTCAGATTTGCTCATAGGTGAGCAAATAATAGATGGACAGTGAGAGAGACCTTTGGAAGCTCATCTTTGGATGCATCTTCATGTATCAATCAGATGTTCTTTCTTAAAATATAACCACTAATAGCTCCTAATATGTTTATAATAACATCTATACATCCAGTTCCCAGGTTATTTTAAATTAATTAATTAATTAAGCTATTTATTTATTTTACATCCTGGCCACAGTTTCCCCTCCCTCATCTCCTCCCAGTTCCTTCCCTACCCTCCCTCTGATCCACTCCTTCTCTGTTTCAGTTTAGGAAAAGGCAGGTCTGCCATGAGTATCAACAAAATATGGCATATCAAATTATTGTAAGACTAAATACCTTCCCTTGTATCAAGGCTGAACGAGGCAACCCAGGATGAGGAGTGGTGTCCCAAAAGTCAGCAAAAGAGTTGGCGATAGCCCCTGTTGTCACTATTAGGAGTCACATAAGACGACCAAGCTATAGATCTGTAATATATATGCAGAGTACCATATAGATCAGTCCTATGCAGGCTCCCTGGTTGTTGGTTCAGTTTCTATGAACCCCTATGAGCTCAGGTTAGTTGATTCTGTAGGTTTGCTTATGGTGTTCTTGACCCTTCTGGGTCCTACAATCCTTTCTCCCTCTCTTCTGCAGAATTCCTGGAACTCTACTATATTTTTTTTTTATCCATTCCTCGGTTGAGAGACATTTAGTTGTTTCTATGTTCTGGATATTGCAAATAAAGCTGCTATATACATAGTTGAGCAAGTGTCCTTGTGGTATGATTGAGCCTCCTTTGAGTACATACCCAAGAGTAGTATAGCTGAGTCTTGTGGTCGACTTGATTCCCAGTTTTCTGAGAAACTGCCTTACTGACTTTCAAAGTGACTGTACGAGTTTGTACTTCCATGGCGGTGAAGGAGTGTTCTTGTCCACATCCTCTCCAGCATAAGCTGTCACTTCTGTTTTTGATCTCATTATTCTGGCAGGTAGAAAGTAGAATCTCAGAGTCATTTTGATTTGCATTTCCCTGATGGCTAAGGATGTTGAACATCTCCTTAAGAGTTTCTCGGCCATTGAGATTCTTCTATTGAGAATTGTCTGTTTAGATCTGTACCCCATTTTTAATTGGATTATTTGATGTGTAGATATCTAGTGGTTTTGCTTTATATATTTTGGAAACCCGACCTCTGTTGGATATGGGGTTGATAAAGATCTTTTCTCATTCTGTAGGCAGCCATTTTGTCCTATTAATAGTGTCCTTTGCCTTACAGAAACCTTTCAATTTCATGAGGTCTCATTTATTAATTGTTGATCTTAGTGTCCTGTTCAGGATGTTGTCTCCTGTGCCAATGTAATGGAGATCATTTCCCACTTCCTCTTCTATCATATTCAGTGTGACTGGATTTATGTTGAGGACATTGATCTGCTTGGATATGAGTTCTGTGCAGGGTGATAGAAGTGGATCTATTTGCATTCTTCTCCTTGCAAACATCCAGTTAGATCAGCACCATTTGTTGATATAATAAAAGCAATATACAGCAAGCTTATTGTCAACATCAAATTAAATGGAAACTCAAAGGAATTCCAATAAAATCAGGAACATTACAAGGCTGTCCACTCTTTCCATACCTAGTCAATATAATACATTAGCTAAAGCAGTAAGACAACTAAAGGAAATGAAAATCAAGGGGATACAAATTGGAAAGGAAGAAGTCAAAGTATCATTATGCATAGATAATATACATAGTGACCCTCAAAACTCTACTAGAGAACTCCTACAACTGATAAACACCTTTAGTCAAAAGACTGGATACAAGATCAACTCAAAAGAAATCAGTAGCCCTTCTATATGCAAATGATAGATGGGCTGAAAAGAAATCAGAGAATCAACAGCCTTTACAATAGCCTCAAATAATATAAAATATCTTGGTGTAACTCTAACCAAGCAAGTAAAAAGTCTGCATGACAAGAACTTCAAGTCTTTGAAGAAATAAGGTGCTAGAAGATGGAATAATCTTCCATGTTCATTAATCACTAGATAAGATAGTAAAAATTCCGACACAATTCTTTATAGACCTTGAAAGAACAATACCCAACTTCTTAAGGAGAAACAAAACTCAGGATAGCTAAAACAATCCTGTACAATAAAGGAGCTTCCAGAGGTATCACCATCCCTGATCGCAAGCTCTACTACAGAACATTAGTAGTAAAAACCATATGGTATTAAGATGAAAACAGACAGGTGGATCATTGGAACTGAATTAAAGACAGAAATCCACACACCTATGGACATATGATTTTCAACAAAGGGACCAAAATTATACAATGGAAAAAAAGAAAGCATCTTCTATTTCAGTTTCTAATGAAGAGAGTCATACTTTTCTAAAATTCTAACATCTCTCTAACTTCCATCTTAGCTTGCCTCTTATTTTTAAGATTCATTTCTGCATTTCCCTCAAAAGAGGAGACTTTGAAATTAATCCGTTTCCTTCTAATTCATAAGCTAAATACCTTGGGACAGAACATTAGGATAAATGTAGAATTTAATCATGTGTTACAAGAGCAGAATGGGCATGAGATTAAAAAATGGATTTAGTGGCTTCTATAATATGCTTACTTTCACTTTTATATTACAATTTGCAAGTAGTTTATGTTGTTTGTTAATCTCAAAAATGTTTTTATTATACTAAATAACCTGGAAACTAAAACATCAAAGGATGATTTTACTTGGGGCTTGTGAAATGTCTCAGTGGTTAAGAATGCTCAGTTTGCAAGGACAAGGACCTGGGTTTGAATCCCTACCATCCATGTAACAATTGGGTGTGGTCATTTCTACCTGTAACGCAAGTGCTGTGGGATGGAGATAGGTGAATTCTGCCAGTGTACTGGTCTACCAGTCTACCCCAAATAGTGAGAGATTCTGTGTCAGAGATTAAGGCAGAAAGTGATGGAGCAGGATACTTGACATCTGCTTCAGGCCTCTCGACTGGCGTGTGCACTCTTCTACACAGGTGCACACATATGTAGACCACACACAGAGAAAAGGCAAATAAATAAATAAATAATTTAAAAACTAATTTTCCCACATGTGATGGTTGTAAATGTGAGATATGTTTAGGTCCTAAACACATCTTCTTCCCCAAAGTGAGGCATACGTAAGACATAACCCCCTAAAATCTTATTTGAAAATAGTCACTATAAATGTGTTTAGCTAAGATGAGGTTTCACTGGGGTAGAATGGGATCCTAGCCTCATAGCAATTACAATAAAGCTCTGTGAAGATGGAAACATGCCATGTGCTGCTAGAGACATTAAATACAGCTTCACAATTGCAAATTAAGGAGTAACAAAAATGGTCAGCAAATTTCATAACTGTCGGGAGGCAAGAAGGGCCCCAACATGTCCCACAGGGAGGCTGGCTCTGCTCTCAGCTTCATTTTGGACTATTATCCTTCAGACTAGAAGACCATATATTTCTACCACCCAGTTTGTAGTCATATAAGACAGTCTTAGGAAGCTAGCCTTGTGGATGTGAGAGTGTGTTACTTTTACATGCAAAGCCCCATTCTCTGCCCAAAGTTCTTGATATTCAGAGATACCAGCAGGCTAAGGGGTCATTAGAATGCTGTTGTGAGCCCATTCCTTGATTTTTTAAAGTATGTACAATAATCTGGAGCTTGGTACAGAGTACCATAGCAACATGAAGTCTCGTGTGCCACCTCTCTGAATGGAATAGGACAGCAGATGCTACAGGAGTTGCCTTGTGTGATATACCGTGATTAGTCTCTGAGTTGGAGAAGCTGGAAACTATGCTTAATCTTGACCTCAGCAAACAGACCAGAAGGAAAGATAGGCTCTGCCAACTTCCAAAAAATGCTTCCTTAGTTTATGTTTCTAGTTTGCTTTATTTGGGTTTTTGTCCCCTCTGAATGAGAATACCATTTAGAGATGTGTAGATTTCTGCAATACATTGACCTTAGATTAAGGGCTGTTTATTCCTGTCCATGGTGGGACTAGGAGGCTGTTTTACATACTGTAGTTTTATACACAGAGCTGCTCTGAGCTGACTCTTTTTTTCTTAAGGCCTCCTCTTTCATTTCATGCATCAGTTGCAAACAGTTTCCATTAGAGTTTCTGACTTCCCCCAGACACCTGCGCTATCCTCAAGTGTTCCCTTCAGTTCACTTAAGAGTCCAGTCTTTGGCAGGTACACAGTTTCTCTCAGCACGCAGCTGACTTACCCATCAGTGTGCTTTCGGGCTCACCAGTCCTGGGTCCTCCATTTCTGTGATGCTGTGTGTGTATTTGCCAGCTATTTCTTCCTTTACACTTCAATAATTAAATATGCTTCTTTCTCAATAGCAAATGATCCTCGATACAAATTCGTTTGGACCACCTGGATCCCCGTGGGTGAGCATGCGAAGCTATTTTGAGACCATCCCTGAGAGCAGATTTTAATGAGCCAGAGACTGGAGTAAATGTCAGGAGAGGGGATGGGACAGTAGACCAGAAAGGCGAGGGCTGACCCTGCTCTTGAGAACCTTGCCTGGTACAAGGTATTGCCCAAGGCTGGTTCTGAGTGGAAACTTTATACCAGGAATATCTATTGCTCTGTGCAAAATTAGAATCTACTCAGAGGATTTCACTGTAGAAAACCATTGCGTATGGAACCAAGGACCAGCAGATCCTGGGAGGCCTGAGTTGTTTGTTTCTTCAGGGCCTTGATAATATTAAAGATGATCAAAAAGGTGAGCAAAGAGAACAAAATCAGGTCACTACTGTGATAGTGTGGCTTCTCTATAGACAGTGATCACAGTGACACTAATATATTTGAGAGCAACAAGATAACTCTTTGGCCAGCAGTCTAGACCGGAAGCTTTTGCTAAGCACGAGCCCCTCTTCTCTCCTTGATGAATACCACTGCTTGTGCTTTGATCCATGTCCATGTGGCAGCACGTCCTAGTGGTTCTACCTCCTTGTGAGAGGTCTTCTTGGCTTCTCTGCAACCTGCACACTGACGACGTCTGGATGTGTATTCCCAAAAGCTGTGTCTGGAAATTTATGCCAAGAGCTGATTGCTGTCTGTTCTGCAGCCAGACAGATGGTAGGACTGGACATCTGCAGAGGGTAGGAGAGATAACATGGTAAAGCTACAGAGCTATTGGTTGCTGTTGTCTGACAGTATCCTGGGTGAGTAGGTATGATGTTCTCGTGTATACAGGGTAGGTATGGGAGCGAGGCTGACAGGGTCTAACTGTGCTTCCTCCTCTGTTCTGTAGTCTGCGTCCCTATAAAGGAAATGTGCTCTTTTTTATTTCTGCAGGGCACCTAAAGTTTAAACTGGGATAGACAAGCATGCTCGAGGGTGGAGGAGAGTAAAAGAATGATGTCACCCTTACTGTTCATGTTATTAGTGTGCTCAATGCTACTACCTGCAGTAAGACATTCCAAAGTCTGTATTTAAAGGTGAAAATGGTCAAATCAACCTACCTTTAATACAAACTGCAGAATTAGCGCGAAACTAATAGACAAAGCTTGGACAAGAGTAGGCTGTGTAACGCTTCCACAAAGTCTTCAGCGCAAGTCGCTGGCCTAGGACTGTTGTCATGCTGGCTTTCAGGAGGAGAAGGAGCCAATAATTCTAATAAGGCAGGAAATTAAAGCACAGAAGAGAAAAAATATTTTCAAAAGGGCTGGATGGCTCGAGGGAGATATGCCTCTGGCATCTCAACTGAGGACAGCTTCCAAGAAAAATATCTGGTCTAAGTGAAAGATTTTCTTGTTTTTCAGCTTTCAGTACCATTAGAGAACCTATCTCAGGGTGAACAGGTGGAGGCAGAGACATCAGTCACTAAGCCAGGCAGGCATCTTTAGGGCCAAACTCCTATGTTAATGCCACTTCAAAATGCCCTTTCCTTTGCTTTCTGCTAGATTTTATGACACAAGGTGAGCATGCCCAAAGGCATTCTGTCCACTGGTTAACCTTCAAACACAGGATCCATGACTTGAGCTGACCATGTCTCCAGTGTGTATGCCACTTTTCTCTCTTAAATTATGCCCTTACACTGAGCATGCTCAGGAATTCGCCTACCTCTAAGATACTTTTCTATAGGAATATATTTAGACTCCCCTAAAGAGGGCATTGTTTGAGAAATAACTCGGTGGCTCTCCTGGACCGTTACAGTTATGATATATTCTCCACTCTGCCACATCTTGGTCATGTTTGTTTTGGCTGCATGGTCTTCACAATTCACAGCTGTTATGTGTGGTGATGGTGAGGAGCAGCTGTTGTGGCCCTTACTATGGATTTTATTGTCCATGGCAATGGACTAGGGCTTTGCACCACACATGCTGAAGTTGTACCTAAGTGTTTTTTTAAAGCCGTTTGTGCTTGTAACAGCTCCATCACAATGCCCTGCCTTGTCTGCCTTATCTGGCATGTTCTGTTGACTACCAAATTACTTATTGACCTTTTCCTACCACGTGGGGGATGAGATGGATTAAGTCAGTCTATTAACGGATGCTTGACAAATTTTCAATAAATGTTTTCACTAGCATCATTAAGCCATTATGCTGTTTTATGGTTCATTCTGGATTTGATGAAGTGAAATTAAGAACTATCAAATAAGTAGTATTTTAGGTTAAACTGGCTTCTTTATGGGTTTTTAAATAAATGTACATGAAGTTAAAGTTAAAACCACATTCTTCTGTGAAGCCTCGCCATGTTAGAGCAGAAGGGGATTAAGTGTGTCAGTATGGCATTAAGGGATGAAGGCCGAAACTTACTGTGGGATTGTTTAGTCAAGAATGATCCCAAGTTTGAATTCTCCATTTTTCTACATGTGTCTTCCATCTGTCTATAGTTTGTGCCTACTAGCCTGTCCATTTTCTGTATGTTGTGTGTGTGATCTGTCTGTTCCTGTTGCCTGTGTATTGTGCCTGTGTCTATTTTCTGTTTGAGACTGTTGGCTGGTGTGTGTGTGTGTGTGTGTGTGTGTGTGTGTGTGTGTGTGTGTGTGTGTGTGTGATATCTGCCTCTATCTAACAGAAGGTCTTTGTTTGGTATTTATTTCATCAACAGAGAACACAAAATATGGGGGCAGAGAAACAGATTCTTTACAGAAATCTTCAACAGAGTTTTGTAAGGGAAGAAATCACTTTTCAAACCTCAAATGACCCAGAGTGACACTTCAAAGAGCAAATAGGTATTATCAGTCTTTATCCACATGCCACTTCCAGTATGTTTGGGACATTTGTTTTGCTTAAGGTTACTTTCAATCTGTTGACTGCTTTCAGCAAATGATTTCCACAACACAAACACATTCATACAATACTCTGGGTCGGGGATATGGAAGAATACACACATAAGGTAAAGCTATATACATGTAGCTTAGCTGTAAAAGCTGGTTATGTGGCAAACCCAAGGCCTAGTGAGGTTGGTTACACTGTTCTCTTAAAGCAGCAGTTCTCAATCATCCTAATGTTTAACTTAACACAGTTCCTCATGTTGTGCTGACCTCATCCATAAAATTATTTTATTGCTACTTCATAACTATAATTTTGCTACTGTTGTGAATCAGAATGTAAATATTTTTGTGGATAGAGGCTTGCCCAAAGGGTCACAAAACACAGGTTGAGAAACGCTGTTTTAAAGGAGCTTAAACTTACACAGGATAGCAGGCTAAGTCCATCATAACCTCAGATGGTCTCAAGGCATATTCCTCTTGGCTACACAGTCTGGAAAAAGTTCATTCTCATTGAAGGGAAGAGATAGTTTCAGAGAAATGTCTCAGAAGACCTGTCTGTCACATTAAATGGAAGAGGCTGAGATTATCTTAGTCAGATAGACAAGGATTTCAAGTCACCAAGTTCTCAGAGGCATAAATCCTAGATGGTCTTACTTTCTCTTAGGTTACTGTTTGAGGGAGGAAAGTCAAGAGTTGGGATCTGTGCTCCTATAATGCTTATTGGTAGATCAGCAGTATTTATTACATAGACACACACACACACACACAAACACACACTCTCATACCACTCCAATAATGTTCTATTTCCTATGCATATGTGTCTGATTAAATATTGTCTTAAATATTTAATAATTAAACATCTACGTGATGGACAGGATTCCTGTGGAGGCCTTGGTGTCCATCCTCTGGTGTGCCTAGTCATACATTGATAGTCCATTATCATGGGGAGCCTCAGGTGGATCATCTCTCAATGATTATAAAATAGGTATTGTAACCCAAACATCAGGTGGTTTCGTGCTGTACTTGATGACTGTGGCCTGGGTCACATTCTCAAGCCAATGTGGGTTGTTTCAGCTCACTTCATCCTAGCAGCCCCACTGAGCAAGTGATAATAGACAGCGGCTATGAGGTGTGTGAAAAAGGCCTCTGTGTTGCCAGAGGATGGTAAGAAACTGATACCATTCTTGCAAGTTCCAGGGAAACCTCGGTTATAGATGTGTGATAGCTGGACCTCAAAGAGAACATTGTAAGTCAGTGACTGCAAAAGGTTTCACGCATTCTTGATGTTAACTATGATGCTGAAGTGATTGCTCTGCAGTTAGGAGCATGTACTGCTCTTGCAGAGGACCCAAAATGTTTCCCAGCATCCATGTCAGAGGACCACAAATGCTTGTACATTCAGTTCCAGGGCATCCTTCTGTGACTCCTGAGAGCACAAGCCCTCGCCTGCCCATATCTACACACAGACATGCATGTATGTAACGAAAAACAAAAATAGACACTGTCATAGTGGCATACACTTTTAATCTCAGTTCTTGGAAGGGAGGCAGATCTCTGTAAATTCAAGGTCTGTGGTCTAGTGTGCTCCAGGCCAGCCACGACAACATAGTTGCTCTCTTAAAACAACAACAGCAATAAGATAAAGAAAAAGAAAGAGAAAACAAATTGTTAAAAACAACCACATAGGAGATGCTGCACATCGACTTCTCTGCTTTTCTGCAGCTGCTTTCAGCCCCAAGCCTCCGACTTGCTGCTTTTCCTTAGCAGACTGAGCAGACCTAAGGGCTTGGGTCATCCACCTAATTTTTATCTTGAAGCTTAAAAAACTCAACCCTCTCCTAACCCAAAGAAAGGAACAAGTTCCTACTCGATTACTGTTTAAAAAAAATATTTTGAAAATGAAAATCATAACCAATCAAAATGCAGAGTTGTGGAGCCCAGTCCCAGTGGTTACACCTAGGAAACATTCCTTCACCTAAGGCACAGGGAACATTGTGAAAGAGGAAACAGTGTAAGAGGCAGAGGAGGAGGGAGTTTTCTGAGGCTCTGTTTCCTAGTAATGTCAAAAGCTGCACCCGTGACATCTCCCCAACTTGACTGCCCAAACATTAGCTGAACAGGGAAAGCAGCATTAACTCTGCCGAAAGGGGATGCAGAAAAGACCAGAAACCCTTCACAAAGAACCGCAGGCAGCTAAATGCTAAAGGTGGGATAGTCTTTCCCGGAGAGAGCAGACCAATTGGTTATCCAAAGCCAACAGTCAACCCTGAATGCATACATACAAGTACCAGTCTACAGGCTAAGTGATGACTAGGAATGTGTATGCATTTTCATTTACATACATGCCCAATGCAACAACTGATGGAAAAAGAAACCATGAATTTAGTATAGAGCAAGGAAGGGTTGGAGGAAGAAAAGGGATGTAATTACATTAAAATCTCCGAAATAAAAGACAATAAAAACACACAAATGCTTCTCCGTATAGGACTTGTTGCGTGGAGCTGTGATGATAGGATGGCAGTTTCACCACAATTTAAGAAAGCTCGTTGTGTCTTGAAGACGAATGATTGGAATAAGTCCTCCATTATCAGGAAGAACATAGATTTTCCTCACGTTATAAAGTGGAAATATAAAAAATAAAAATGAAAAAAATCACTGCACTAACTTGGTTGGAAATGAATTCTTTGTAAGCAGTTATATCCCCAAATAAGGGCAGTCCTGTCAATCTGACTAGATCAACATAGATTTTCCTCATGTTATAATGTGGAAATATAAAAAATAAAAATGAAAAAAATTACTGCACTAACTTGTTTGGAAATGAATTCTTTGTAAGCAGTTAGATCCCCAAGTAAGGGCAGTCCTGTCAATCTGACCAGATCATCATGAAGAAAATAGATATTCCAAAGCTTTCGTGACCTGTTTATTCTAGCAACTTAGTTCTCTTTATTTAAAGGTTTAACCAACCTTTAAATAGTATTTTTGTTTTGCAACTGTAAGATCTAATGTGTGAGAAATTGAAGGGAAAGCCGGGACCTTGTTTTGAAAACCCATTAACCTTTCATTAAGTGTAACGGTCTGATTGAAATATCTCAACTAATGTCAAAAGAGCAGAAATCTCAGTGTCTACAGAATTGAAGCACCTTATTGTAGCCTTTTCTTAGACACTGATAATTTCTCTCACAAAGCATAGTTGGCCTGGGCTGTCTCAAACCACCTCAGAGCTACTTCCTACAGAGTCAGTAACAGGCACGCCCACTCTGCCTGCTTGCCCTCGTATCCAAGAAGACATTTACAGAAATTAATTTGACCTTGGAGTCTCCTGTGATGGGTTCTCAAAAAAGGATAAAGTCACTACACTAGCATTTCTTTCAAGTATATAGTTTCATAAAGTATAGCCATCTTTCTTAAAATGGGGTCAAGCATTGACCCACGCCCTATGAAGTTATATATAGGTTAAGTTCCTTTTCAGATGAACTTAATTTGGAATACATTTGGGGAGGATATCTCTCTCTGAGAAAGGTAGATGAATTCTCACCTTGCATTGTGTAATATAAAATCTATTATATTCTCCTGAGAAGGGACTATTTCCAAAATGGCAGTTCAGCTAAGCCATTTTCTACAGTGATGAGCAAAGTCCCAGACATATTAAAGCCATGTGGCAGATTGTGCTTGCTGTTGTCGAGAGAGCCACCAAAATTACTTCTGATTTTAGGAGGCAGATTTGATTAGAGAAGTCTCATTATGATTTTAAAATTTTGTTTCACAGACTATTTGTGGAAAAATTATTCTTCAAATGGGAAATTTCCCCAAAAGGAACTCTAGTACGCTGTTTGACTCATATGGCACGGAATTGCTTCTGGGCCCCTGTGAGTCCTGAAGCCCCTGGCAAAGTCAGCGTCCTGCCTTTTCAGAAATAAACAAAAACAAACAAACACAAAACCATGCAGGCTGAGTTTCTGGATGCCTGGCTTCTCTAGTGGCCATTCTGTTTTGTCGTTTCCTGTAGGTTTTAATTTTCAGCCGTCAGTTTGTTTGGAATCATGTAAGGGATCCCAGTTCAATAACAAATAGTCAATCTTCCGTTTACGCACAACACGCAATTGCATTTGGCGCCAACTAAAGCAAAGCACAGACTAGAGCAGAGCCTGGATGCGGTGTGGGTTCTCTCCCAGAGGAGGTGAGGATGCTGCTTTGTGGCGTCAGTGCAACATGGGGGCTGCTGAGCTCTTTCTGGGTATGGCAAGGCTTCTGGCTTCTGGCTTCTCCTGGATCCTTTAGCGTGAATTCTAGTTCTGTCAGCCGAAGGCAGATCTTCAGCTGAATCTTTTACATGTCGGCCCCCTTGCATGCATGTTTACTGGGTCCAGTACTGTGACGACGGCATCCCCCTTTCTTCCTAAATTCACCAGAAAGGTCTGGAATATAAAGACCAAGAAAAATCAGGATTCAGTATCTTCTGATTTTTTTAAAATTTAAATTTACTCTGATGTCTGAAATTTTAATTAAGTAAAGTTTAAAACTATCCTCTAAAATGTTTTTAAAAATTCAAATAAAATTTAATTTGGAGGGGCTGGAGCAATGGCCCAGCAGTTAAGATGACTGCTTCCAGAGGGTACAGGTTTTGCTTCCTTGCACCCACATATTGGTTCACAAACATCTGTAACTCCAGGCCCAGGGGAGCAGATGCCCTCTTCTGTTCTCTAAGGGTATGGGCTGAAAGCAGAGAGTACACAGACATATACGCAGGCAAAACACCAAACACCTAAAAAAAAAAAAAATAAGTAATTTTTTGTTAAATTAAATTTGGAGAATGTCAGTTCTATGGCAGCTGAAGAGTCACAGAGGAATAAAATAGCTTAATTACCTTTGTTCACAGAATGAACCCCTCTGGTGTAGGATGGGTATCTGTGCCTGTTAGCGAAGAGCCAGTGTCTCCAGCAGCAGATCGGAATGACAAGGAGCTCATGACTGTGAAATGGATGTCACTGTGGAGTGTCTGTACCTTTTATTTACTTAGAAAAGTATCTTAAATGGAATGGACCTTACACAATTGCTATTTTTCTCTTCAAATGATTATTAACATCTGGATAGGTGTCAGCCTCCATGGTCATTTTTGAAACTAGAATCTTCTAATTGCCAGGGCTATAAGAATTACACACTAAAGAAAATACACCCCTCTCCACAGTGGCCATTGCCTTGCATCTTCACGGTAATGCTCTGTAAATGTCACATTCCCATCATAGATCTGTTCACCTCTAAATGTTTTTGAAGTGGACAACTTTAAAATCTGTTTAGATGGAAGTTTCGCTGGGTAACAATACATGACAATGAATTTGAGCATGAAAATTAAGTAGTTTTGTATCTCACAGGAGGAGGGAGATTATTTTTGTTTTTACTTCGTGTTTCACTTTTAAATTATTGGGCAGATGATCTACTCTGGAAGGTTTTGTACTAACCACTTTCTAAAGCAAAACGTAGTGAATTTATGTACCTGCATGCTATAGCATGCTTCCTTCTATTACATTTTAACTTGGGAAGCACAGATTTGCATACAAATGCCTCCTTCAAGCGTATTCTATCAATATAAATACAAGAAGACACTGTAAACTAAGCTATTGCTATCGCTGTGCCCGCCATGACAAAGGGTTATTGGTTTATTAGTCTTTCTGCCAGACAACTGTGCGGTGCAAAGCATATCTAGAAGAAACTGAATCCCAAGTCCTACCAACCTGAAAAATGTCCTTATTCCAGGTTTAAGATTATGTCTCAGCTTAACATATGAAACATCTTTTCTCAGCAAGGCATGGTTCATGGGAAGTTATCTCCTTTTCTTTCTTTTTTTCCTTTCTTCCTTCATACCTCCCTTTTGTCCTTTCTCATCCCCTTCCTTTGATTCTTTCTCATTGTGCCTTAACAATATTTCCTATTATGATACAAAGTTAGTCTCCTCATAGCCTAAAGCATGCAAGATAAACAGAAACAGAAATACGATAAAAGTCTGTGTAAGATAACTATGTCGCATTGTCAGGAGACTGTATGATCTTGTCCTCAGTACTTTGGTGCAAAAGATATGGAAACAGAAGATAACAATATAAACAAAAAAAGTAAACAAAAAATTTGGGATGTGTTGGGAATATTTTATGATATACAGAATATTAATTAGGTCTTCTTGAGTTGAGTGTTAAAAAATAGAACAAAATGGGCTGACCCATTGATGGGCAAATCATTGATGCATGAATGATTGAAGACCCTGCTGTGGGAAAGCTTGGGTATAGTTTCATTCCGGAACTATATTCCACATCACAGCATGTAATCAGCAACTGCCCTGCAAGATTTCCTATGCCTCTGCTATGGTGCTTGTGTTTTCAATGCCACATCCATACACTATGCCATTGTGTGATTTCAAGATCCGTGTTGAAATCCAATCCACCTTTTTCATCTCTGGTTTCTGCCTTTGCTGAAGGCAAAGCTGTTGACCAGCGGTAGACACACCAGACCCTGCCAACCTTTCCTTCCGGGAACCTCCCCTCAGGCCTTTACTCCCTGCCATACTTACTCCAGCACTGTTGTTCCCACCCTGCCCCAGCACGTGCTGCCCTGCTTTTGTCTCCTGCCCCTGCTAGTAGTGCATCTTCATCTTCACACTTCCAGCTCATTCTCCTGTCTACCGACCAGCCTTGGGGGAGCTCTTCCTTGTGCTGAAATTCTCAGGACTGCATTCGCTCAGGTTCTTTCCTCCTTGGCTCTTCAGCTGCTGAACTTGACAGGAGAACGTTTAGAATTAAACAACACTATCACAGAGCCACACACATCTAGCGTGATCATTGCAAGAGAATCATTTATGTTCTCTTTGTGCAACCCAAAGCTCCCTTCCGCAGAGGCCACTGGGACTTGCCTTTTCTTCTCTCACCGTCCTGCCTTCCCTCACTCCCACAGGTATTGCAAGACAGCTGCAGTCTGGAGGGAACTGTTCTATATCTTTGGTTATGCAGCTCTGTTTATCATTT
>JAQHUG010000021.1:12051109-12068356 GCA_028555095.1 Dicrostonyx torquatus | reverse complement strand
AACCCTATCTTCAGTGCTTGAAATTCTCTCCACCTTAGCTCATATTCTGTTGGTGAAATTTGCCTCTATAGTTCCAGTTTGAATTCCTAAATTTTTCATTTCCAGAATTCCCTCTATTTGTGTTTTCTTTATTGATCCTATTTCCATTTTTAGGTCTTATTCAGTTTTATTTATTTTCTTCATCTGTTTGTATTCTTGTTGGCCTTCTTCGATGGATTTATTCATTTCCTCTTTAAGGACCGCCTCTATCATCTTCACATAGGTGACTTTAAGGTCTTTTTCTTGTGTTTCAATTATGCTGGAATATTAAGGCCCTGCTGTAGAATATCTGGGAACTAGTAGAGACATTGTCCAGGCTGCTGATTGTATTCTTTAACTGGCATCTGGAGTTGATGTGATCAGGCATGGGTGCTGATTTCTGGGCTTGTTTATGTTGGGTGGGTATTTTGTCCCTAGGTTTCTGTTTCCTCTCCAGATTTTGAGAAGTGTGATGATTGTTGCTGTTGCCTGCTTTATTGGCCTGCTTGGCTGGTGTGTTCACAGGGAATGCCTGCTGGTGTTTCAGGCTGGGATGCAGGGAAGCATCCAGTGAGGGAGATCAGGAGAGGATGGTCCTTGGAAACCACAGAAGATATGGGTGGGAGGCAGGGAGACCATAGCTGGAGACCTGTTGCAGCACTAGGAGGAGACTCTGAAGGACTAGGTCTGGGGGAACAGAGAGATTGGAGATGTTCTTGTGGGCAGCCTGTGATTGAGTAGGGGGAGTCCTCCTGAGTCGGGGGCTGGTATAGAGTAATGAATGAGGGGACAGAGCCAGTAGGGGATGGGGATACTCTGTGAGATTCTCAGGAGCAATGGAAAAGGGGGGGAGCAAGGCTTCAATTGCTGTTCTCTTGCAATGCTAGGGACAAAGCTAAGGGTTTGGGTCTGGGGGAACAGAGAGAATGGAGTGGGGCAGCCTTAGGTAGCCTACCTTTTTTTCTGATTTGCACATTTTCTAATCATGTCTCTATGGTGTAGGGTTGAAGGTCAAGGCAGTATGGAAAACCATTTCATATACAAAAGAACTATGATTTAATTCGTGGTCCATAATATGTTCACAAATGTGTTTTTTAATTAGTAAAAAGAAAATGGAGCTGAATGGAAGCTTGTAAAATTGCTATCTCAGTGATGGGCTTTCTAGATATTTAAGTTAATGAAGTATTACATCTTATTGCCAATCACATGACAAGCAGTTCAGACTTCCATCTCAATTCTGAACTACCTGTCCAAAATACTTCAAGTTTCTAGTTTATAAGAATCTTGTCCCATAAACTTCTCTGTTGTCTGTTTTTTTTTCACTGCATCCTGCTCATTAACCAATATTGCCTTATCCCTCTGACTCACTAATGAAATAGCAACACTGCCACAGAATATTTACCAAACCCTACCTCTGACTACTCTTCCCAAACTCTTGCCATTCTCTTCTCCACTAGACCCTGGAACTCAGAAAGTGAGAAGTAAAGGCTGTGCTTAGATTTCTGTAACTCTGTGTATTTTTCTTCTTCCATTTCCAAAATAAAATCCATCGACCTACAACATCAATGAAGAATCAAATATGACTGTATTGCCTTAAAAGGGACTGTTTTGTTCTTGGCAGACAGGTTTCCATGGCTTTCCTAATGATCACCCATTTCTGTATCTCACTCCAACATAGAAACTGGTGCTTTTCCCTAAATGTGTTCTCGGAGGCGCGTGGAAGAAACAGACTCTCATACCATCATCATTCAAAGGCAGCTCAGGACTACTTCTGTCCTTTACAGCATGACCTTCTCCCCCTCAAGCTCTGAATGCCTTCTGCAAAATGCTCCTCCACCCTCAGGAATTCTCTATTCACATTCCTTTTCCGGGGGCCCCACACTCTCTCCATACACACCTGCATCTCTCACCAGCTTTGGAGCCAGCCACTTCTTCCCGGGCAATCTACATGTGAAAAGGAAGGCTGGAGCCAAGCCTGTACCCTTTGTCTTTAGCTAGCAAGGTATTCAAGCCATGGCTGTGCCAGGCTGGTGGATGTCGGAGCCCACACTCATGCTCAGAAGCAAAAGAGCATCAAAGGAAGACAGCATACAGGTTATATATTCAGAGAGTCATTGCAGTATGCATGATACTTTGAAAAACTTGCCAGGTGACTTAAAAAATTTCAAAATGCAACAGTGCAGCTAAATATCATGTGACATGGTGATGGGTGGCAGCTCCTAATTTAATATGCTTTTCTTAATAGTAGCATTGAAAAATTAGTATGTATAGTGTTTTGTCTGCAAGTATGTCTGTATGACACATTTGTGACTAATGCCTGTGGAGGCCAAAAGAGAGCCCTGCGTCACTAGAACTGTAGTAAGAAATGCTTCTGAGCTACCAGGTGGGTCCCGGGAATCAAACCTGTGTCCTTTGGAAGAACAGCAAGTGCTCTTAACCACTGAGCCATTGCTCCATCCTCTACACCATTAATATCATTTTTGGAAGGCATCTTTTGTATTGTCTGTGAGAGTATAGCAACTGTTCCTCCTTTAAGTGAGGGGCGTCATAATACACTTCACTTTAGCTTCAGCACAAAATGGTCCTTTAACTATGTAATTCATGTAACCGTATCCGTGCTAAAAACTAAAGTTTAAGCTTTATGCTCTCCCACTACATTCTGTCCTCCCTTTTTGCCTTCTAAGTCTGCAACTTGACTTCAAGTTACACATGACAGTTGCCTGCATATATGAAGACCTAGATTCAATACCCAGCCATCCCACCTGCAAAAAGTTAGCTTCTGCTCAGAGAAGGGAAGGAGTCTTTGGAAGTTATCATTTGCACCCACAGCTAGCAGCCTCTGCTTCTCAGAATCATGGAGGCTGCTAATTAGGTTTTAGGCTAACTTTTCCATGAACTAGAAGAGTGGTAAGTCTAGCAATGCCTTGTCAATATGCGAAAGAGCAGTGTTTATAAGGGTCCAAAAGGAAACCTCCCATGGGAAAAGGCAGTACTGTTCTTGCAGGAGTGACTGGTTTTTGTTTTTTCTTATGGATGCTACTATCTGTCAATTTTTCTTATCATTGTCATAGACTACTTAAGAGAATACATTTAAGGAGTGGGGAAAAAGTGGTTTTGGCTCATGGTTCAGAGGATAACAGTCCATCATGGTGGAAAGATGTGACAGCTGAAAAGACCCACACATGTGCGGTGTCACTGTGATCTTATTCTGCAGCTCTTTTACATTTTGGAGGACTAGGGAGCAAAGAAGACCAGAAGCCAGGCCAGGCTGTAAATCTCAAAGGCTTTCTCCACAGCAACCTACTTCTACAGCCTGCGGAACCACTGTCTTAATGTCCTATTCCCCAAATAGGGCCCCCAGGTTGGGACCAAGTGTTGAGATGTGAAACTATGGGGCATTTGTGTTCAAACCATAAACAAGTATTATTCTCATCCATTCACTCTTCTGTTCTTAAAATGTAGCATGCATTTTTGAAAAACCAGAGAAAATATTGCAAATAAAAGTGTCTTCATGCCCACTGGTCTTGAGAAAAGTCACATGAGGACAAAGTAAATGAATGGTTAATTCAAATGATTGTTAAAGTTATATGACATATTTTACTTGCTTCAAATTTTGACAACTTGACCATCACGAATTTAATTTTGGAGACCAACTTCATTATTTCTTTGTGTACAGTACAATGAGTTTCTGGAATAAGCTGAAGTATGTGAAACTACAATTGTAAAAAGAAAAAAAAAAAGAATAAGAAAACTGGTTGACACCGGCACTCACAGATTTTCGCAGGCTTATAAAACTGGCCTGTCTGACACACTTCTGTGTAACCATTTCAAACGGTTGAAAGAAAAAAAAAATAAACTCAGAGAGCTGGTTGAAGTGCTTTTGGAAAACTGACTTTAAGTGCAATGGCTGTCTAGCCAGCTGCTAAAGAGATGAAAATCTTTTAGAATGCTGGTCATGAGACTGCCTGATCTCCTGCCTACTGAGTTCTTCGGGTCTGCTCTGTCAGGAGCTGCCCTGCAACCCTTTATCCTTAAGTAAATGGTTCCCATCAGAACCTCTCCCTCTCCCTTCTCTTCCTTCGTTCCCTTTATTTTTCTTCTCTTCTTCTCTGTGTCCCCATCACAGCCCTGCATCTTCCCACACAAAGGCCGAGCTGCTCTGGTGTTCCTTCCTTCCTGATGTTAACTTTTGTCAGACCATCCCTTATACTATGTAAGCATTTAATGCACGATTCCAATGTCACCTTTGGGGGTAAAAGTTGCTTTTACATGTCTGATGCTTCGTTATAACTCTTTAGCATAAACGTAGGATGCTTGCAAGTTTTCCCCTGCTTCTACCTCTGATATGTGACTGTCTGACTCGTACCAATTACTTCAGCAGTCACATTTTGGGCATGAACTGTTCAGATGTCTCCAAGCCTCGGTGCCTGTTCTGTAAGATGTGAGTGAAGCACCCCCTCCCCTGGGGTACCTCCTTCGAACACTAAGCCATGGCATCGCTTCCTCTTCTTTTCCTGTAGCATCTGGTACATGCACATCTGTACCTTAGTGTATAAAACACATCCTTAAGACAAACTTTCCCTTTTCAGGGCCAACATTCATGCCTAAACCCTTTTCACTATCTCCTGAGAACCAAATCCTAATACATCATAGCTTGTCAAAAGATGATTGGAGAATAATAATGTATAATTGAACAAACAAAATATATGAAGAAAAATGGGGCTCTAAAATTTTTAATTAAAATTCAAATAATTTCTTGAAACAATCTACTTATTTTATTTCCAGTTTTGAATTTTTTGCATTCTTGCTAAGAATGTATTTCAGCTATTACTATGTGAATGATGTATACCCACTGTTAGATAAAAAAACAATACAACACAGAGAATAGAAACTGCACTGTATGGCTGTGTTTTCCTCACAGTGGTCTAATGCCATGTCCCAGTAATTTTTGTGAATGTCATTTGCTATTCTATGGTAGACATGGGACATGAAATCACAAGTATGATATTTTATTAGAGCTAGTCTTTCTCTAATCTTCCATTCAGTGACTTTCTTTCTAATTAAATCACTTTAATAGGTCCTCTGTTATCTGCAGAAATTCAATAATGAGGATAGAATAAATTTAGGTTTGCCTGACACTTAGACAAGGTTTTAAATGATTGAGAACCTTCTATTGGAATAGTCTGTCTTTAGCACCTTTCTTACGTCTAAGTCTTTTCCTGAAGTAACCTGTATTTACAGTTAGCGTTACTACAAGTTCCTCTATTCGCTTCTTCCTTCACATGGCGCCAGATGCTCAGCATGTTCCCTGTGTTGATCTTGTACTGAAGCTGTTCTTTTTCAGTCACACCACATTTAGAGAGATTTCAACCCACCAATGCTCTAATATTCTCCATAAAGCTGAGGGCTTCTTCAGAAACCTGAGCAGAAGGTCAAGTTGGTGCTTCATAACCTCTTTGGGATTCTGGACCCTTGAATCTGATCAAGTTTCCCTCTGCACAAAACGCCCACATATACTTGCAAATTTTGACTGAAAGTTTAGTGTGTCCTGGGTACATAAAATACATTCCCCCTAGTCCTTAATGCCACGGGGCTTAGCTGTTTGAATTAGGTTTAGATGTCACCTAGTGAAGGATGTTGTGTTAGGGCATTGAGAGCAAATTAAAGTGAGAGATGGAGAAGGGCATGGGTCCAAGAAAAACAATCTATGAAAACTAGTGGAAGGTTATTTACAAGATAAGTAATGGCACATGTAAAATTAATTTTGTTTCATTTGTTTGATAGAGAAGTGTGATGTAGTTTTGCAAATACTTCAAAGAGATTATTGAGATTGAGAGTCACTCATTAGATCAGTGACATGACACTAAGACACCACTTTTGATCAGGCTATGTTTATTTATATTGACTATTGAGGAGTACAAAACCTTCTGCACACCGTTTAAGGTTTGATTACGTATAAATTATTTTTTTAAAAAAAAACTGGTTATATCTTGTAGGTTAGATTAGGAGGCCTGAAAGTTGTTGGGCATCACACTGGGTTCTATAAAGAAAACAAAGATGGTTTACAGGCTATAGCTTGAGAAAGACACATTAATTCTGGATACTGTTGAGGTCCAATTGAGATGGGAAAGGGGAAAGAAAATTTGATGGCAAAATCTGAGAAAGCTTGAGAAGAAGGCAAATTTGAGCAGGCTTCGAAAACAAGCTGGATTTAAGCAAGTGGAAAGCAGGTGTCTTAGGGTTTCTCATGCTGTGATGAAACATCATGACCAAAACAACTCTTCATCATCAAAGGACATCAGACATACACTCAAGCAGGGTAGGAAGCTAAAGGCACGAATCAATGCAGATGCCATGAAGGAGTGCTGCTTACCGGCTTATTTGCCATGATCTGCTCTGTTTGTTTTCTTACAAGGCTCAGGACCACCAGCCCAAGGATGCCCCCACACACAATTGGTTGGGTCTTTCACATCAATCACTAACTATGAAAATGCCTTACAGGCTTCTCTCTAGTGACTCTAGTTTGTTTCAAGTTGACATAAAACCAGCCAGCACAGCAGGCTGGTTTAGATACTATGCAGTGGACATTAAAAAACAAAAAGCAGCATGGACTGTGAGTGAAAATATGTAGCATGTGTCAAATAGGTGTGAATTCTCAGATCAATTCCCAGCACTGAAAAAAATACTTTCTAAAAAGTTGTAAAAAATTAGCAAAGATAATTAATATTCTGGGGTTGAGGCTAACATCTGATGCCGAGCAAACACAAAGTCTTAAATGGCAGAACTTGTTCTGAATTCAACATTCAGCAGGTGCTCAGCGCTTCATAGGTGCAAGGAAAAGAGAAACAAATGATATCCAGTAACAAAACAGAAAAATTACAAATAATTTTAGAATATGACAAAGCGCTTGATCAAAATGCTAGTGAGAAAAAGTACAAGTTCCCTGTGGATTGCAAGTAAATGGACCAAGCATCATTCATTTAAAAAGTGACTTGAGCTGATGGGGGGGGGGGTAAATTATTCAGATATCTTGAGGTAAAATGCTCCAGAGAATGTGTTGCAAAGCCAAAGTTGTTGGCTGTCTTCAGGAATAGCACACACATTAGTATAGCTGGTCAGGTCTTTGGGAGAGCAGCAGAAGACACAAGGAGAAGGAGGCACATAGCGGACCTGGGGGTGGAATTGAATATGATGGAAGTTTGTGGACTTGCTGGCTTCTTCGGTGGACACCTCCGAACTCTCTCTAGCTCCATGCTCTGTGCTGTCACACAGGGAATCTGCAGTCAGTGTTTGGCTTTCCCTGCCAGGGATGAGGTGATTCATCGGCATGTATGCCAGCAGATGGTCTCTATAATATTTCAAAATTTTATTCAGCCTCATAAATCTCTGGAATGGAGATGACTTTAATAAGCTTCAGAAAGTAAGGGAGCCATCTTTCAAGTTGTTAAATGTTCCCTGTTGAATCATACCCATGTTGCGCTAGACAGAGCAGGTGTGAGTTGTTCTTTCCTGAAAATAATTTTTACCTCAAAGATATTCAGAAAAATTTATTTGAGGGAAAGAAGTCATATATAGAGTGACTTTCCTTATAGATAAAAGAAAATGTTTATAAGCTTTATATGTAACATAAAACTCAGATGTGTATTGTATCTATGCAAATATTGAAAACAATATGTTAATCTTTGTATTTCCTTTTCTAATTAACATACGTGGGACAGCCATGACTTTCCACATAATTTTGTGTATCCCAGGAATCGGCAGAAACGTATGGTTGTGATTTCAGGGTAAATTAGTGGCTTTCTATGACCCATACTGTACTCATAATACTTTCTCTAATCCTTAAATTAACTCTGCATTGGTTGCATAGGAGGACACACACACACATTTATGTATATTTGCATATACATATATACATACAAAGTATTGACTCACAGTTGTAGCGGCTAAGAGGTCTTGTGATCTACTATCATTAAGTCAGAGACTCTGAGACCTATAGGGCAAATTCCAGCCTATTGCTGAGGCTTGGCAATGACAAGTACTTTGGTCGTAAACAGGGCAGTGTCTTAGTTCATGCAATCAAGCAGCACATGAAGTCCCTTTTCCTCTCCCCTTTTCTTTTTATTCAGCCTTTAGATGATCTAGGTGATGCCTGCCCACACCAAGAAGGATCACTTGCATCAATAAGTCTACAAAATCAGATGCTGCATGCATCTTACTACCCAGGTTCATAAGTTATTTTAACCATTTACATGAGCTTCCATTAACAAGCTGACCCATAACATTTGCCATCATAGGCTCTGTAAAGTGGACTTCTATTCATTTTGTAGAAAAGCCTCTGAAGCCAATAGAGATTAAATAATTCTGTTCACTCCATGATGCCTATTATTGTGTAATTATAACATCACCTATGTGATTTTGACTTACTCAAATGTCTTTAATTTTTCTCCAAACTTTGAAAGTATATAACTAGAGTCCAGTAGAAGGAACAAATGGTTAGCACATTAGTAAGTACTAGGTACCCGAATTTGCTAGATAGAACATCCTGGACTGACTTAAGTGCTATGGAATTAAAAGTCCTGTATTTATATACCAGTCTTGCCCCTTACTAATGACATAACTTTGATGAAATTATTTTTAGTTTGAAGCCTTTAGCCCTGGTATATGAAATGAGGATTACAGTATCTGCATTGCAAGGAAAATTAAATAAGGATGTATTTTGGATTGCACAAGACTTTAGCTTTTGGCAGCTGAATATTTTTATATTCAACAAACATTTCTATATCTTGAATTAATAGCCAAAGATATGTCACGACACTGAGGTTGCACAGAATATCTTACCGTTTGATGTTATAATTAGGTTTTCAATAAGAAACGCACATTATCCATGTCTCGTGGTAAGTTGTACTAACCTCATTTCACCCAGGCAAGTGTTCTGCAGTGGCAAATTCAGACATTTTTGACAATCTGTCCTCTTAGCTGTTAAATAATTTAATTATTTCAGTTTCAGCAATCTGTCTGTGTGCTCTTCAGTTTGTGTCTTCTCTTCCTAAATTACTTGATTCCCCACACCTACCAAAGCTCAACTAAAAACAGCATCTCTTCTACAGTGGGTTTTTTTTATTGTTGTTGTTGTAATTACTTAGCATTGTTTGCACTCAGAGAGTCAGCAGCAACTCTGCAATCTTTATTTCTTTGGAATGTGCAATAGCAGCATTAAGTTAGCAAAACACATGCGGCTAGCAGTGTGCTGAATAGCTGAACTTTAACCAGGGTTTTTGGTGTCTGCAGTGTATTTAGAACACAAAGTCAGAATCGCTTGCTCTGGATTGAGGATTTAGTTGATATTATCTTTACAGCTAATCAGATTATTTAGTGTCATTCATTTACTCTCACTCTGCCCTTGTGAAAGAGATAAGATTCGGGAACACAGCTAAGTACATATTTAGGTAGTAGCTGGGATTAAAAGTGTTAGACATGACCATCCTTTCAAGTTGAGTGCTTATATCCTTTAGAATTTTTCAAAGTAAAAAAATCATAGTTTTGGAGGTGTTTAGACAGCAGTATAGACACATTTGTGGTAATTTGCTTCTCATTCTTTGTAAGTTGTGAGACTTTGGTATTTATTTAGTAAAAATATTCCTTGCCTTCAGAGCTGTAACATTTGTTAGCTCAGCAAACCAAAATGTTCCCTCCGCATTGTGTAGGTGTTATGCTTTTGGTTGATAATTTACTGTTATTCATTTCCTCCCAGTGTTTGATAAATAAATGTAGAATTTTAAAAAGTCAGGGTGTGTCAGTGTGGATAATTAGCGAAAGGTAAGGTCTCACTCATCCATGCTTTCAGGGCGAAAGCATAAGTGAAGCCTCTGAATATCTGATAATGTGTTTTCTGGAAATGATACTGGGTCTTGATAATCCAGCTCCTACAGAAGCTGCTATGGCCAGGCTGAAGGCCGAAAGCATTATCATGTTGTGCTCATAAGGGTACCCATTCTTACACTGAGCACTCAAGCTTTTCTAAACGTCCTTACAATCACAATGATACTAAACATTCTTCTTCTAGAATTTGAAAGTTTTTGAAAGAATAAACATCTTACTGTTTCAAATTAATAATAAACCTGCAACTCTCTTGAAAGTCCTGAAGAATACTTATAACAAGTTTTCCAAAGTATGGTTGTGAATAATGAAAAATACAAACACATTTTATCTTTCATAACATAAAAGTATTTGATAAAATCATTATGTGGAGTTATATTTGCTATATTTTAGTAGCAATAAGTTCTTACTTAAAACATTAAAAACTATGCCTGGGGGGGCTAAGGAGATGGTCAGTCACCAGAATACACCCAATGTTTACCTCTCTCACACATGTACACACATACATACACACATACACACATGTATGCACACACAGGGGAGGCATGGATAGATAGATAGATAGATAGATAGATAGATAGATAGACAGATAGATGCATGCATGCATGCATGCATACATACATACATACATACATGAGAGAGTTAATCAAGAGAACAAAAAATTAGATATAGTTTTCATATAGAGGAAAAGTTGGTATGTACTGATGAGACAAAGGTGCCTAATTCAGTGATAAGCCTATATATCCATTAACTAAACATTGCCTCTGGTAGTCTCCTACAATTTATGTAAAATGGTGAAGGTCTGTAGAGCTAAGCACACATGGTTTGGCTGATGACTTAGCAATCAATGGAGCGAGCCCTGACTCCAGAACTCACTGTCAACCGCCATGCTGTTTGCTTTTCTCAAGCTCCTAATATACTAGAACTAGTGTGAGCCCAGTCAGTATACAGTCTGTCCAGTAGAATTGGCAGAACAGAGCCATTGAGAGCGGCGGCCTTCAGCACTCACTGGGCATCAGCCTTTCCAGGAGAAGTTCTGGTGTAGGAGTTCCTTCTGCTTTTGTGTGTTGCTTTCATAGGATAATGAATAAAGAAACTGCCTTGGCCTAGTTGATAGGGTGGAACTTAGATAGGTGGAGAAGACAAAACTGAATTCTGGGAGAAAGAAAGCAGAGTCAGAGAACCGCCATGAAGCCACCAGAATCAGACATGTGGAATCTTTCCTGGTAAGTCACTGTCACATGGTGATATACAGATTAATAGAAATGGGTTAAATTAAGATGTAAGAATTAGCCAATAAGAAGTTAGAGCTAATGGGCCAGGCAGTATTTAAATTAATACAGTTTCTGTGTGGTTATTTCCGGTTTAAGCTTAGCCTGGTAACCAAGACAAACAAAGGGCCCCCTCTTCCTGTAACAAAGTTCAACGAAGTAACAGGATTCTGGTGCGATTATGTTTTAAGTGCTCTGATGTTGGAACAGATGCACTTTTTGAGCAAGCTTTGTTTTATAGGACATGGATGCACAAAAGATAAACTGCAAGCTTTTCCCTTACTTGAATTTTTAATATACTTGGACTAGGAAATAATTATAAGTCCAAACAGTTACAGATATTAAACTTCCAAGTAAAAGTTTAACCACTAGTGTGCCAAGCTCTGCTTAATTTCAGAGTCTTTTCAATGTGTCTAAGACACTTGGAAGTTTTGACAATGGTTTCCTCCTACCAGTCAGGTTTCCTTCTAACAGCTTAGTAAACACTTGTCCTTGGTCTTCTGTTATTGAGATAAAGTGAAGTTGGAATTCCCTTCACAGGCACAGGAAGTTGGACAGTCAGAAGTGATTAAAATAGTTCTTAAGGGGAGTCTTTGGCTTTTGTCTACGTACTCAGAATGACAGATTAAAAAATATTAGAGAACAAACTCTGAGAATAACAGCAAAGAGATGCCACTTCTGTAGTAGCATGGTCTCCATCTTTATTGAAGGATGTGGAAAGTTGCCTCGGTTAAATTCTGCTGAAGGAGGAGGCCAGCTGGATTTTATTACATCAATATATTTTTTGATCTGGTGCCAGGTGAACTTTGGTAACCTGTAAAACAACAAGATCCAAGTTGTTTTTAAGTGGAAAAAATATTGCAGATCAATTAATGTGGCCATTTCATTTTAAATAGGAGACTGAACTGAGTCTAGACTTTTGACTCCCAATGGGATTTACAGTACAGCCCTGTGCTTTGAGCTTTGCTTCCCTGCCTATGGTTGGTCCTATTGTTTGTTCTAGAAGTGTCTTTGCATTATCTTTACAAATTCCTACTTTAAATATAATACATGAGTTTAGTTGTCATAAGTAGAAAATGTGTTGAGGTCAGGGATTTAAAGCATGAGTGGTTATTTGAAGGAACAGTTCAAAACTGAAGTCTTTCAGTATAGCCCCAAACTGAATTACTTTATTTGGTTAACTCTGGGATCTAAACTACATTTTCAAGGTATGAAGCTTTAACTTTGCCATGGAAACGCCTTAAAAGTTCATTCTCACAGGACCAAAAATAAATAAATAAATAAACCGAGAGAGAAAGAAAATCTTTCCTCTGGTATTTTAACAGAGCCCAGCTTCTTCAGGATGGCAATAGACACTTCAAGTTGCAAAACACTTAAGAGATTTCCAAGGAAATGTCTCAAATTAGATCATCTACGCCAAGTCAGCTTGATGTTCTGCAGGGGAAAACGAAGGTGCAAACCATACATGTTGGCTCACATTTTGTGGCCATAGAATGTATTTCCCCACTAGAAATCAGCTTTTATATTTTTGAGTGTAAGCCTAGCATTTAATGGCTGAACCATCCTTCCAGGGAAGGTCCTTAAGGCCACGTGTCTCACCCGGTGGCCAGGAGTCAGGCACCTAGATCAAGGGACAGGGTTTCCCTGACTCTGCTTTGGCTCAGCTGTAATTACTCAGAGAAAGGAGTTAGGGTAGAGTGAGCAGGGGTGTGTCCCAACACATCAACATTAAGGAAGTCTAGGCATTTATAAGATAACATTTTAATATTGCCCTTAAAATTAATGTGGCACTTACTGGCATAATATTGGTTCAGCTTAGCACCCAATTAACAGAAAAGTGTAATTAAGGTAGAACGCTCCATGTGTCAAACACTATCCCTAATACCTAAGCAGGAGGCATTACCATGATGCTCTTACGGAACTGCTGTTCTTGGGCTCAGTGGGACAGTGTTTACCACAGTCTATTGGCACTGACAACTCAGAGTGTTATAAAGTAAGTGAACTTGCACATGGATGCTACCCTGGCTGTATCACTTGTGGCTGTTGGCTCATGGGGATTCCTTTTGGTTCTCTAAGCTGAGCGTTATGCTGACTTTATTTACTGGTCACCTTGTCAGTTCATACTTTCAGTCAAGTAAACCCATAGCTGTTATCCTTCTGGCAAGCTCAGTGCTTGATACGGAGAGTGTCCTGTTTACGTGTAAGGATGAATGCACATAGTCATTCATAAGTTACTCCAACCACTGTCCTTTAGGGGAAAAAAGCTAATACAGCTGGTTAAGTACCTCATCAATGCTCCCGATGACTCAACCTTGTTGGGCAGTGATAAAGCTAGTCCCGCTGTGGTGAGCAGATCAATATGAGGACAAACTGTTTACTTCTCTCCCACTGGATCTCTTCTCTGTTTGTCAGTGTGTTGAAATATTAACAGGCTGAAATTCATAAATAAAAATAAAATTCCCATGTATTTATGTCATTTTCACCGAATGTTAATAATCCAGTTAAAGGAAACAGAGAGCTTTTTTTTTTTTTTTAATAAAAACTGTATTTCCACACCTAAAGATTTCTTTGGGTAGGATGCATTTTAGTGACTGATTTATTCACAAGTAATAATTCCGCAGAAGCTTTTCAGGTCATTGCATCTTAAAGGGTGACATTCAGTGCCCTTACTGAGGACCCATGGCATATAACTTCCATAGAGAGTTGGCTTTGAGCAGTGAACTTGACTTGAAAACTACGCAGTAAATGTAAGACTCCTTTTCCTTGCAGTTTATTTCAAAGCCAGTTTGGGGTGATAAAATCTTACTGACAAGAAATTCACAGGTTTACATGTGACAAAGGACATGTCATTCTGTTTATTTATGATTTGTTTCTGTATTTCTAATCCCCCATTATCATGAAATCAGCTATGACATAGATTTATGGAAAAACAAGCTACGGTTCCTCTGTGCATTCTGAGAAGGAAAGACAGGTGCATCGTATGCTTTTCCTAATGTATGTTTTTCACTTGTTGACGAACAATAATGAAGAATCACAGAGCCTTCAAACAAGAGCCCAGCCAATGCCTTTGTTAAAACAGAAACACTGTTGATTCTTTCTTCACTTGGAGCTCAGTCTGTGTTCTTACACACTGAATCCCCTTTCTCTTCTTTGTGAATTCATAGTATCCCTCCCTCGGTATTTATGCAAAGTAGTTAACATCCTAGAGATGCCCAAGACTGTTTTTTGTATTTCTAATGTTTTAAACAATTCAAAGAATATCACCATGAATGTGCTGCTTGACATAAGCGCATAGCAGGATGCATTTCTAGTAGTAAAACTGCTAAGTCCTTAGGTCAATACCTTATCTCGTTGCTTGTAATCATGACCAAAATGCTATTCCTAGCACATGTATCAATTTACACTCCCATTAGACATAGAAGAAGATTTAAAAAAAAAAAACATTCTTCACTTATGTATATCAAATGTTTAGATCTTTGCCCATCTATTGATTCGTTTTCTTGGCAACTTGGTAGCAGATTGACCGGTAGGCAAGCCTGTGGGGACATTTGCTTGATTGGTGGTTAATGTGGAAGGGGCCCAGCCCATGACATTATGGGAAATGCCGTCCCTGGGCAGGTGGTCCTGGGAGGTTTGAGAGGCAGGTGAGTGTGAGCCTGAGGAAGAAAGCACTAAGCAATGCTCTTCCAGGGCCTCTGTTTTGGTGCCTGCCTTGACTCCCCTTCATGAAGGACTGTAGAGCTGGAAGATGAAATTAACCCTTTCCTATCCAATTTGCTTTTGGTCAGAACATTCTAGTACAGCAATAGAAAACAAACACACAAAGACAGAAACTGGACCAGTCTGTGAGATAATGCGGTGGAGGGCTGTGAAGGACTTTGGAACTTTGGACTTGAATGGGCATCCAGGGCTTAGAACTTGATGGGCTTAAAGACGTGGGAATTTGGAAGATAGGAATGTTGAAAACAAGGCAAATGATTGAAGCCTGGCTTGTGAGGTTTTGAAGAGAAGTTTGACACTCTAAAAGATTCTATCTGGACCATTTGAATGGTATTTTGAATTACATGTCTGTGGTTTCTGGCCATCTGTGGCTGAAGGATTGACTGTGAATAACAAAGAGGCTGGGACCACTAATGTGAAACCTTTACTTTAGTAGGACAATTGAGCTATTTGCCTATGGCTGAAAGATCAGCAGCAGTCATTAAGAAGAGACCAATATTGTTGAGGTGAAACCTTCTGAGAATGTTTCCTCAGAGTCAACACACACAGCTGTTGTCCAGGAAGGGGGTGGGGATGGTAAAGCCTGCATCTTAAGCTGGTTAGCCCAACTCGGGAATGTGTAAGAGTCTCTCACTTGGTTGGTGGTGGTTTTGGCAGCCTGAGAGCTGCAGGGTTTGAGGGGGTCATGGAGAGACCCTGAGGCTTGGTACCACACCTTGAGAGGCCACTAGAGACAGTTCAGTCTCAGTTGCACTGGAAATGGGGAGTTTAAAGGTGCCATGGAAAGAAGTGAGCACCATGTGACCAGGGCAGAGCCTCTGAAGGGAGCCCAGGAGAGGCTGTTCCTGAAAGTACAACCCAGGTAAACAGAAGACCTCAGCAGTCTGGAGATGCCAGAGCCGGTCTGAGCCCAGGAGACAATCTGTATGCGTCGTGGATGGCAGAGCCAGAGTAGGAATGCCCAAGCCCTTTGGAGCCCAGCACACCATGGGTGAATCCCAGACACCTGACACTGAGTGTCAGACTGTTGGAGAGGGAGCCTGCGCTACCCTGGGAGGGAGTGCTTGCTACTATGAGAGGGCTCTGGGCCTGTACTAGCAGGAGAGGGGGCGGGGCGTGTACCAGCAGGAGAGAGGGTGTGTGCTACAACAGGAAGGAGCTCCTGCTGCTGAGGAGGGAGTGTGTACTAACTACCCTGAAAGGAAATGTATGCCACTGTGGGAGGAACATGTACTACGGTGAGAAGGAGCCTCTGCTACCCTGACTGAGAGTGTGCTGGCTAGATTTCTTGGCATACGTTCCTCAGTGAGATGCCTCTTGATTTGTATAATTTTTTTTATCAAGATTGAGATAAAAGGGTAGCTATTTTAAAACCCTAGAAAATGAAATGATGGTAAGGGTGTAAGGGATTAGGGCCCCCCTGTGTGGCCTTTGTAACCTGCTGCTTCTCCAAGCAGAATGAGGAGCCTGCAGCCCTTCCCCTGTGATGTCTTCAGCTGACAACAGATGTAGCTATTTCTTCAGTCTGGTTCGTGATTGGAGCACTTCAAATAGGCTGAATTCCAAAATGCTGTCTTAAGCTGATTTCTGTTCTGACTGGAGATTGGTTACAAGGACCCCTCAGTGTCCAGCCTGGATCCCTTGAGAGTTTGTTCACATCTGCGCAGGACTTCAGGAAGCTCCTCAGGCCAGGTCTCTGTGAGGACAGGCAGCTGAGTTGGAGTTCCATTAACATTTTCTTAGCACGTTCCTATTTTAGTGCTTTGATGGAGGAGGGGAAGGGGGAAGATTTAGTGGCTAGAACATATATTTTCTATAAATATTAAAAAGAAATCGTTACCCAGACAATAGTTCGGTTGTATTCTATGTGATACACATATGGAATTTCTGTTTCAAAGGTGCCAAGGTTTATTTTTAACACACAGCTATTTAGAAAGAGATCAAATTAACCCATGCTTTTCTAGACACTATAAAACCTTGTAGTTGCTTCTAAGCTTTACTGTTTTCAAAAAATATAGCTCAAGGTATGGTATATATATTTCCTTTCCTTTTCTTAAATTCAACATTTACTATGTATGTATTGTTAGCTGGAGGAACCCAGATCAACAAAAAAAAAAAACCACCCCTATACCCCCAAAATAAAATAATCCGACCTGTGAGAGCTTTGGAAGTATCTGAGACTAATGGGGAATGTTGTGATGCATTTGACAGCTACTGACTTTGGAGCATGATAAATATACAGAAGGCAGTGGTCAGCTTGTGTGCATGACCAGGAGGTCACACTTCAGGCAAATCCTTCTCTCTACCCTTTTCTTCCAATTGGATTATTACTCAGTGCAAGAATGAATCTAATTATTTCTTT
>JAQHUG010000021.1:12027793-12047639 GCA_028555095.1 Dicrostonyx torquatus | reverse complement strand
ATGATGCTCATTAATATGTGTTAGAGTTAGAACAATCCATGAGGGAGCTCATATGAAGCTAAATGATGCAATCGAAGAATAAAGTGAAATCTTTGTCCCCCCCCACAAAAAAAATCCCCAAGAATAATGGTATTCTGCTTATCTTAAGAGCAGTGCACCCATTTTTAACAATGGACTAGAAGCACAGAGTTACTGATCTCTAAGAAGCAAAGAGAAGAGACTGTAACGGATGTATGTGCAGAACCAGACCTAAGTCAGGAAGCTCATGAGCAAAGAGTTGTATGGAAGGAATTAGAAAATGATTTTGTTTTGAGTAGATCAGACTAAGTAAAATGAGATCATAGCGATGGGACAGAGTTCCTAAGAATGGATGGAGTGTGGTGGTTCTGGGTCCACAGTATCAAGCCTGGATGGCACAAAGGTTCAGAATCACAGACTGAGTAATTTGGGACTTTCTTGCTTCCCTTTTTCTATTCATTGGGCTGACCATAAGGTAAGGACTTTGTGATATGGAATATCAGATTGTTAAAATGTATCACAGAAAAAGAAATGTGTATGCATATATATGTATATGTGTTTAACCATATGAATAAAACATAAAGAGTCATGGAGAAGAATGCTATGCCACACAGAACTTTGTAGAACTTGAGCATCCAGTGATATCCCTGTTAAAGTTGCTATGGGCAAATGATGTTTTAAACATCATGGTTCATGAAGATTTTGCTATTATGAATTTTATAGTAACGTTAAAATGTCAGCATCAGTTACTTTACTGTTTTAGACCTCTATGTTTTTTAAGAGTCAGAGGCAAGGATAACTACTTGGCATAAACACTTCAGTAATTTATGCCTTCTGCTTCCTTAGAGAAATAAAGCCTAGCTTTTATTTGAGTTTCTCCAAAAGAACCACACGCTAACTCAACAGCATCAATCAAACAGATGTAGGTGGACTATAGGCTAGAGATAAAAACAACTTAGAGTTTGGTAGGAGATGTGTAAGCCCTGTGGTTAGTACTGTATGGAAATGCCACCACGCAGCTCAGACATTGGGGAAGATGCCCAGAGGATGTGCCACATCAGGTAATCTGGGGCATTAACTGTGTCATGTAACTGCCACATAAATTAGCGGGACAGTGGAATACTAACTGAAGCATCAGGGAGCCATCCATATCTTCAGGCACCTCAATGCACCTGTGCCATTTTATACCTCCTCCCATCTTCATCTATATTTCAGAGCATCTTCTACCCCAAGGACACTATGTGGCAAGCTGCAAATATAGGTGAATTTGAGGTCCTGCCACCCCCTGATCCTGTCACAGCAGCTCACAGCCAATCACTGATGGGCATTGACATAGAAATCAGCACCTGCTTGGCCTTGAGGAGATAACTCTGGGGAGAAAGTTGAACATCGTGTCCCAAAGTAATCAACACACCAGTAAGAACTCCCAGGTGGCTGAGATGGTACACTCAGAACATACTCCCTTGTCTCTTTCTCTTTTCCAGTCTTAACCCATCACTTTCATTCTGTGCTTCCTGAAACAATGCCCAAGTGCTACTGGTGTGCAAACCCTCACTTTAAGGTTTGCCTGAGAATAAAACATGAGAACGTCAATTGCAGAGAATCTGGTTGTCTGGCAAAGGAGCTTTGGGATGCTGTCTAGACAAAGCCATTTGCTTGAGCAGTAGGAGATCAGGAATCCAGAAAGGCTACTCCATAGTCAGGAACAGGAGTGGGAAAAGAGCTCTGCCTTCTTTACTGCACATCTATGTGCTTTAGTATACTCAACATTCCGTGCATAACATGAAGGCTAAAATTGAAACACTATGAACATAGTTCAACAAATGTCCTTGTAGTATGATTGAGCATCCTTTGGGTATATGACCAAGAATGATACTGCTGGGTCTTTAGGAAGGTTGATTCGCAGTTTTCTGAGAAACCACCAAACTGATTTCCAGAGTGGCTGCACAGTTTGCACAAGCTTACCTGAGCTAATGGGAGATCACCAACTCCAGCCTGACAGGGAAGGTACCAGCATAGGACCAAAATAGGCCCTCTGAATGTGGCTGACAGTTATATGACTGGGGCAGACTGGTAAGCATCTGGCAGTGGGACCAGGATTTATCCTTACTGCTTGCATTGGCTTTTTGGAACCTGTTCTCTTTGGATGGATACCTTGCTCAGCCTAGATATTGTGGGAAGGGCCTTGGCCCTGCCTCAAAACAATGTGGTAGGCTTTGTTGACTCCCTATGGGAAGCCTTACTCTTTTTGAGGAGTGGATCAGGGGTAGAGTGATGGGAGGGGGGAGTTAGAGGAAACATCAGGAGGGGAGAGAGTGGAAACTGGGATTGGTATGTAAAATGAGAAGGTAGGTTTTTAAAAAAATAAATAAATAACAAAAAGAAAAAAATTAAAACACTACCATTTTGACCATTTTGACAAAACTCACTTTGATTGTAAAGACAGTGAGATATCCTCTGCATACATTAGAGATCAAATGAATGAAATTTCAGAAACAGTCAAAAATCAAGTGCAAGGATAAAATATTGAAAGTGGTCACGTGGAAGAAACAGCTTAATTTCACAGGAAACCAAAAGCTGAGACCAAAGTGTGTGACGTATTGAAACAGGGCAGCTAGTGGAACTGTAGACATGAATGAACACTGCATCTGGAAAACATAGTGTAGTCTATGTATGAAATATGATCAATGTATTGTAACTAGTAGTAATTTCATTTGTTCAGGGACTATGAGATCTGCTTTCAATGGTGTCTTATTTTATCCCAGATTTAGACATTTCTGTCTTGTATGTATTACCATCCTAGCACAGGATATTCCTGTTTGAAAAAACCCTTTAGCCTACTAAATGATACAAGGAAATATAATAATTGGGACTAAGAGTTGTCTAAGAATATTCTACTCTGAAATTATCAGTAAAAGAACAGAGTCCAATGGACAGAAGAATCATGTTCATCCTTCAGTTAAGTACTAAAAGGTATGGCTTCTTACAACCATTTTGAGTTAGGTTTTGTTTGTAACTATCAAAATTCACCTTTCATATACATTCAGTGTTTTTTTGTTTTTGTTTTATATGCTCCTAATGTTTTTAAGTTCTATGAGTCCCTCACCTCACTTATGACCTATAAAGGTCTCTCTAAAGCTGAACACATTGGTGATGGTTATGAATTAAGCTTTAAAGATCAATTTTATTTATTTTGCATGTAGCTATATGTGTGTGAGTACATCTGTACATGTGTGTACAAGCATGGAGGTCATAAGAGGGCATGGGATTCTGAGGAGCTGGAGTTACTGATACTTGTAAGATTCTTGGTTTGTCATCTGGGTACTGGGATCCCAAATCATGATACTCATGGCCATTGGCAAGAACTCTTAGCTGCTGAGCCATTTTTCTTGTTCCAGAATTCAGTTTTGATGCTTCAATATAGCTACTAAATTATTGAAGTTATTAGACAAAGAACCAAAAAAAAACCCAAAAGCAAAGACTATGAAAACAGTCTAGCTCACTCAGTTTGTTAAGGAATTTTGTATTTTACAAGTCAGATACACCTTTTTCAGTGATCTGGATTTGAATACTCATAGGAATAAAAATATAAAAAATATGATAGACATGATAGTTTTCATATTTATAACATGACAGGTAAACTAGATGTCAAGATCACGTGGCCATAGAGACTGGTTTGATTTGATTATGATGATATCTGATCTGAACAACCTCTTTGGGAACCCCACCGTTCTCTCAGGCACAGCTGACTGCTTCTTTCTTTCTTTCTAAAATCATAGCTTTCTCACATTTAACTGTTGTGCCTTACACTGTAGTGCATTCATGCAGTATACTAATATAGGTATTTCTGGAATACCTTTGGCTAGACTGGATCTAGTCTTATTGCCTTATAGTTGCATCTACAATGCCTGGCACAGTAGGTGCTCTGTAGTTAAAGAATTGGAGGAAAGTACTGAGGAAGGGGAAAAGAAAAAACCACTGACAACTGTTTTATTTCTCCTGGCTTAAAAGATATTGTGCCAGCTGGGCAGTGGTAGTGCACACCTTTATCCCAGCACTCAGGAGGCAGAGGCAGGCAGATCTCTGTGATCTTTGAAGCCAGCCTGATCTATAAGAGCTAGTTCCAGGACAGGCTCCAAAGCTNTTTTTTTATTGACATACTCCACTACTGGTAACAAAACTGACTGTGGCTTAAATTGAATGTTTGATGACCTGAGACAGCCAAGAATCCTTGTGACAAAATGTGTGTACTTGGTTTTACACTGTATGTGGTACCACTAGGTTGAGGAGTTTCTATCTGACTCTTGGCTCCCCCTTCCTGGTATCAAAACACTTGATATGTTGTAGGAGGAGCGGGCTAGCTTAACCCCCGAAATAACCACATAGAAATTGTATTAATTAAATTACTGCCTGGCCCATGATATATAGCTTCTTCTTAGCCAACTCTCACATCCTGATCTAACCCATTTCTACCAATCTGTGTAGCACCACAAGGTCATAGCTTACTGGCAAAGATTCTAACCAGTGTCAGTCTCAAGCAGGAGCTTCATGGCATCTGCCACACTGCCCTTCTTCCCAACATCCTGTTCTGTCTACTCTGCCCACCTAAGTGCTACCCTATCAAAAGGCCAAGGCAGTTTCTTTATTCAACCAATGAAAACAACACATAGACAGAGGAACCTCCTACACCATTGCTACAGCTTCAAATGCTACATCTTGGGGTTAGCACAGCCCCATAGGCAGGGCAGGAATGAGGGGGCAGTGAGGGGCATAGCAAGGGCCACAAAGATTGGGGATTTCCCTTTTTAAGAGAAAGACACCTCCCATGCTACCATCATTCTTTCCCTGCTTATTGACTAAAATGAGCTAAAATGGAACCCTGGAAACCAACATATTATTTTTCTAGCCTCCCTGACAACAAAAATAACAAAAGAAGGTGAGATGGCAGTTGAGTAGCCAGCCTAAATATATGCCAACTGTTGGGTTGGGCATACTATTGCTAGTATTGGGCATTGCACAGCAAAAGTATTTAATTGCTACTTTTATGATTTACTGCTCTAGGCTATGGTAAAGAAAACCACTCTAATACATGTTAATGTTTCCTATGGGATAGCAGACCAGTTCCTCCCAACTAACACATGTTTACAGATGGTTTGTAATTTCATGCATTACTGTTACTTCTAATCTTTTCAGTCTTTCTTTTATCTCCACCTCCTCTGTGCTTTGCACAAATATCCAAAAAGTAGTTTGCTCCCGTTTTGGAGACTGAAAAATATTACAGTGGTTTTCCTAAAATATCAATTAAAATGAGCAAGGATTTGTTTCGATTATTTTTAATATAGCCTCAAGAGTTGAGGTATTGTTCCTTAGAGCTTTGTATGTTATGAAATTTTCATTGCAGAAAAACTCTTGAGATAATACCTTGCTGCTCACCCATTTCAATGCACCTCTAGCTAACAGGAAATTTCATCATCTAATATATTCTTCCCATCAATTTAATCTTTGTGGACACTTATTTCCCTTAGAGCATGAATTATGGTGAGAAAGAAGAACAAATGGGGAAAAAAGATAGTATATTCTCAAAGAAACAAGTAAAGAAATCAAAGAAATAAATAAAACCAATAAAAATGAAAGAATCCTTCTGGAGACCAAAAACGACTAAAGTAAAAAGTCTACAACTAAGTCCATTAAACTATAAAATTGAAAGGCCTCCTTGCAGTTTGTCTCAAATCAAAATATATAGCAAAATGATACTTATTGAGACCATAAGATATGGGCATAGAGCCAAGCAAAATGGAAGAGCAAATACAGAAATTTACAAGGTGATTTCATTTTCTTTTTTTTCCTTTTTATTTTAATTATTTTTTATTTTTAAAATTTGCTTTCCCCTTCCTCCCACCACCACAATCCCCCTTCTAATCCTCCGCCTACTCCTCAGAGAGGGTAAAGCCTTCCTTGGGGAATCAACAAGATCTGTCTTACCAACTTGAGGCAGGACCAAGGCCCCCACCCCCACCCATCAAGGCTGAGCAAGGTATTCCACCATAGGGAATGGGCTCCAAAACACCAGTTCATGTACCTAGGATAAGTCCTGGTAACACTGTCTGGAGCCCCCCCCCCACACAACAGATCAAGCCACAAAGCTGTCACCTACATTCAGAGAGTCTAGTCCCATCCCATGCAGGTTGCCCAGCTGTCACTCCATAGTCCATGAGCTCCCCCAGCTTAAGTCAGCTGTCTCTGGTTTTCCCCATCATGCTCTTGATCCCCCTTGTTTATATGATCCCTCCTCCCTCACTTCAACTGAACTCCAGGAGCTCAGCCTAGTGCTTGGCTATGGGTCACTGCATCTGCTTCCATCAGTTCCTGGATGTAGGTTCTATGATGACAATTAGGGTAGTCATGTTTGTAAGTAGAAAATCAAATAATAACTTTGAAGAATCTATTTACGTATGAGAGCAATCAGAAATGTACATGATTACTTGAGATCTATGCAATCAATATTCTGGGGGGAACAAAGGGCAAAATAGAGACGCAAAAACTCCCTGAGGAATCCTGACATAAATTTTGCCTTTATTGCTGATTGCAATGTTGTGAAATTGGACTCAATTCAAACCTACCATTCACTGAATATTATTTATTTTGTTTTTTAAAATCACTTGCCTTAAAATGGAATGCATGTACGGTAGAGCTTACCTGTTCGTAGTATATAACTCAATTATTGAAGGCTGGAGAGGTGGCTCAGTGTTTAATAGCACCGGCTTCTCTTTCAGAGGCCCTGTGTTCATTTCCCAGCACTCACATGGCAGCTCACAACTGTGTCTAACTGAAGTTCCAGGGTTTATCTGATGCCCCATGCTGGCTTTGGCAGACACAAGGGACAAACCTGGTACATAGACGTATGTATAGGCCAACTGCCCATATATACATGAATATGAATAAAAAATTAAAAATTTATTATTAGACCTACTAATGTTAAGCTAACCAACCACCACTCAGAGTATTGTTTAAAAGGTGGATAGAGTCCCCATTCGATGTTCACATAGATAAAAACAGGATTTTTATCTATTAGCCCAGAGAAAATTAGTATTTTTATATTCTGTTCATTTCCGTGTCCTGAATTCAGACAACAGCCACCACAGAATATGCCAATGATCCCCTCTTCTTGGGAGTGGGAAAGTGTCAGCTTTTCTCCTGAAATACCCAGGAGCTAGTAGAAACCTAGGCAGGGGTTTAGTGGATGGAGTAGAAGAAGCGAGGCCAAGAGGCCTTTGGTGTGGGCTATGTGTGCAAGCTTGAGAGAGGGCTTATGGCTAGGCTTCTTTTTTATTTCAAGATTTCCAACCCTTTCTGTCTGCCAAGTATCATTTTCTCCTTTTAGTTGTAAAAGTTGTTCAACATATACTTAAAACATTTTAAACAGAGTAAAATATTAGTTCCAAGAATACTTAAAACACGTCATAGAAGCCTAACACTTCCTTTTGGACACTTGGCAGAAATTTGGAGTCATTTCCATGTGAAGACCTTGGGTGACACATCAAAATGAAAAACAGGTATGGATTCAATTTCAAAGCCCAGTGTTGAATTTGAAAAATTAAAGAGAAATAAGAGAATGGCTACATTTTATTCAAGGAAACAGATAAGATAGTTGTAATTGCTCAGCTGGTTTAGCAGAGTCAAGGTTGGCATAATTGCTAGATTTATTGTCTATAAGCTCTCTAATGAGTCCTTAAAACTCCATTATCAGGACTCTTTTTTTCCATGTTACTGCTTTACTCAGGGGCGCTTGTCTTGAATATTTATTTAAGTGCTTAAGTTAAAAGTTAATCTGCTTACTTGCTCCTTATTGGAACACCAGACTTTTATTTGACCTTCTCTCTACAAGAGAAGCTCTATCAGAAGGAGTAGCTTTGTTCTGTAAAAGGTCAGAAAAAATGATTCTATTTCACCCTGATTTCTCTGAAATAGTACCCTTTTCAATCCTTTTGTGAAAGTTAGCTTTAAGGAAAAGCTACACTGCAAAATTAACTCTTTTGAATTACATAGCACATTCAGCATGCTGTAGGCCTCAACTCTACTGGAAAAGTTCTATTCCCAGTCTATAGGTCCCAGAAAACCATTTTAGTGACTGAACACTGAAGATCTCATGTTTATTTTTTTTTCAGTTGGTAAGGTTTGTTTTCTTCCTGGTAGTCTTGCCAGTTCCAATTTGTGTCTAAAAGCATTTCATTTTTCTTGTTCTCTTTGGATGGAATTTAGGGTCTTGGTGTTGCTAGGCAAGAGCTCTGTTCATTAGCTATGCCCAGATCATTAAGGTCATTTCCATTACATTCCTGGTTACATTTGATTCCAGTTCTTAAAAACCTCAATGGCATCTTTTTCAGTTGTCCAGTTCAAGCATCATGAACCCCCAATCCTGTCTATACTTTGTCAAACAGAACCACCTTTTGGACTCAACATGTTTCTGGATTCTTTCATTTCATTGGCTTTCCTGGGCCTATTCTAAGTGTCTCTAAATTCTGTGTCTAAATTTGCTGTATTTTTGAGCTTCATGAAATGGCTTAGAAATCTCACATCTTCTAGTTGCTCTTCCTATGCTCCCAGGTGTCAGAGTATCTCTACCTACATTGGATCAAAGAGTTCACCTAAGAGAAGGAACATGCATGCTGATCTAAATGGCGTCTTAGTTAACTCCAATTGTCTGCTTCATATAGCCTAGAGAAATGGTTCTCAATCTTTCTAATACTGAGACTGTTTAAACAGTTTCCTCATGTTGTGATGATCACTCCCCTGCAAATTTGCTTTTGTTGCTACTTTATAACTGTAATTTTGATGATGTTATGAATTGTAATGTAAATATTTTTAGAGATAGAGATTTACCAAAGGGATCATAACCCACAAGTTAAGAACCTCTGGCCTAGAGTCATCTAAGAGGAAAGCCTCAACTGAGGAACTGCATAGGTCGGCATGAACTACGGCACTTCTGTCGGGGAATTGTCTTGATCTTGATCCTTAATTAGTTTAGGAAGGACCAGATAGCACACTATGTTTGGTACCATCCCCAGGTAAAGGGGTTCTTACTATACACACACACACACACACACACACACACACACACACACACACACGCTCCTACACGTGAGTCAGTCAGCAGTGTTCCTCCATGGTTTCTGTCCCAAATTCCTGCCTTCAGTCCCTGCCCTTAGTGATGGATTATAACCTGAAAGTACAAGCCAATAAACCCTTTCCTTCCCAAAGTTGATTTTGTTCAGAATGTTTTAGCATGACAGCAAGATGGAAATAGAAAAAAATAAGTAGCTGAATTTCTTTGAATATAGTACAATACTGCCAGAAAATCTTCATAATATTAGACATGCAAAATTCCTTACCAGGAGATTAAGGTATGGATGTGGGAGTTCATTGGAAAGTAAATAGGCATGGAAAGTATCAATACAAGGATCTGAATTCTAATCACACGGTATTAGTCATCTCAGTTCTCAGGATGATAGTAAATAACCTGTCGCCTTCTACTTCAGCAGATGGAAAGTCCTGTGTGCTCTTGAGTCGTAGAGACTTAGAGCAATAGAGTACAGGTTGAGCTTCGCCATCCTGTTTCTCAGTCCCTCTCCAAAGTGAGGTTTAAGGCATTAAGCCTTCTTGAGTCAGGAGCTAAAGACTTTTTGCTCTCACCTCTAGAGAGTGTTGTCAGGTTTTGATTTTTGATTTTCTATGATGTGCCAATTGCCTGTCCTCTCAATGAGATTACTTCAATGTTTCATCCTTGTGGGCATTGTGTATTAATCTCTTTGTAGTATCAGTTTTTGGCTTGATGCTACACACATAGTAAACACTCAGAAGTTAGCTGGATCAACGCATTAATCTATATGGAATAGTCAGTGCAAATCTAATCATATTTGAATAGTGTCCTCATAAATTTGATAAAATATTAAATATGCGGTCATGCTGTAAGAATGGAAAATTAAAGCCTCATACCTTAGATATACACTTCTGTTGTTCTTTAACCAATTTTATTTGGACTAACAATGAATAGCATTGCCAATAAGACTATTTTACTCTACTGAGACAATAAAAGACATAATAATTTTCTGTTATTTTCCTTTTGCCTGAAAGTGTGTTTATGCTCAGGCACATCTGGTCTTAGATGCCTTCTCCCAGAGTAAACTCCCATAGCACTGAGGAACTCCCCTTCTGTCTGTGATCTGGCAGTGCTCTGGGTGACTAGCCATCTTCTTTCACAGATTCTGTACTAAGTATCTGACAATAGTCACTTTATATTTTTTAGAAAGTAATGCTGAAAATGCTTTATTTGTGGAAAATTTGAAATGGATAGAAGCATCTATGGAACTAATCTTAAATTTTTAAAACCATGTTAGCTTTGTTATTTACTCAGGAAAACATCAATACCACACTTAGTTCTATGATGTTATCTCAAGTCCTAGAGGAGCAGACCGAAACAGTTCCATATCTAATCTACCGGTCCTTGGGACAGTCTCAAGAATTCAGTTGCTTTGGTTGTCAGAGTGGTCTACACTACGCAAATATGTCTTCCTGGCTTCATTTCTCACTTTCTCCTCTGTCCCCACACAAAAAATTGAAAGTAAGACATGGAAGAATTTGTGTAAAATTAAGGAAACTTGAAGGTTCAAGGACAACTGAGAATGTGTGACAGACAACATGCCAACAAAAATGCCATTTACGGGGATTTCTGTGCTTTAAGATCCAAACAAATTTTAGTTCCAAGTGAGCGTTTGAGGAAGCACTAATATAACAATTCAGGTATGTTGAAAATGATCATAACTAATGATTTAGAAATTTGGGTAGCTTCATTCTTGAAAGATTGTATTTGTAGGAATTGCTCTTGAGTTCTTTATCTGTGAAACTCTTACCCATTTTATTTTATTTTATTTCTGTTGAGAACTGTGAGTGAGTTCTCAAACTGGATCTGTCCTCATCTGGTTTTGTGCCAGGTTGATGGCTCTAGAAACGTAACTTCTCTGTTTTCTGGCTTTTCATCCAGAGAACTCAGCATTGGTGCTGATCTTTAAAGTCTCTAGTTGCTGATAGTCTGGCAAGCTCAGGAATTTAAGTTACATTTATTCAGCAACAGCATTTCACTCACTTTTGCCAGTCAATTCTGTGGTTAAGGTGATTGACTAGATTAGATTTACTAGGCCAAGATGAAAGTGTTTTAAGATCTGAGGATTCTTTCATTTATGGAAATAGTATTTGTGAATGAGAAAAATACTCTTAATAACATCTGGCAGCATGAGGCAATGACTGTTGTTGGAGATAGGTTGTAGATTTTTATCATTGAATAGAAAATCTAATGTTTAAGCTGGGCAGTGGTGGTGCTCGCCTTTAATCCCAGCACTCGGGAGACAGATGCAGGCAGATCTCTGTGAGTTCAAGGCCAGCCTGGTCTACAAGAGCTAATTCCAGGGCAGGCTCCAAAGCTACAGAGAAACTTTGTCTCAAAAAAAAATCTAATGTTTAAACCCCAATGATAGCGATTAAAAGGAACACACATATATATTCATGCTTTATCTGAACTTGAGCTGGAATGACAGTTCTTCAAAAAATATAGACTAAGTATGTAAATGCTAAAATTTGTTTTCAATATAAAAATATAAAAGATGGAAGAAGAATGGAAATCTGTCAGTGACTAATGTGGCAAGAGATATTATCCTTAATATAAAAACAGCATTCAAAAATTAATGGGAAAAATTAAACTCTAATAGGAAAAAAGTCATTTGATAGAATTTCAAATGGTCATAAGAAAACAGAGCCTTATAAGTTGCAAAGTAGAAATAAATACATTTAGTTTTCTGTTATCAACTTGGCCAGAAATAAAATTAATTAGATTTCCAGTTTTATGAATAATTTACTAGTAAGTCATTCTTACTTGTTGCTGAAGGGTATTGAAATGGTACATACCTAGATGATAGTGTGAAAATATCTATCAAAAGTGTAGCCATTTCTCACCTTAAGTTATGTCTTTAAAATGAAATCAAAAGGATGTATACACAAATGTGTGATCACCCATTCATTACAGAAGTACTTATAACACTGAAATGGAAGCAAGCTCATTATTGTCTAGTAAGGAACATGAATGATTCAAATGTAAGCATTTAATATGCTTTTGGAAGATTCAAAAATTTATGTATTACTTAGGAATACAGTCATAGTAAGTTGTATGTGAATTATGATCAAATATCCAAAATCCATATCAGGAATTGTAAAGTTCTTTTAGTCTGTTTTCTGTTATTATCACAAATACCTAAAGTAAACAACTTATAGCAAGAAATGCTTTATTGAGGCTTACAGGTGTGTGGGCATTAGTTCTTGACTGGTTGATGTTGTCTTCTTTGGAAAAATATTTATGGCAGACTAAAGTGACTTATCACATAACTGTGTTAAAAGAGAGAGGAGAGAGTTGGATTTTTGATTTTCCCTTCAAGACATGACCTCAGTCATCAAAAGACTCCACTTAGTATCCACCTCCAAACAGTTTCATCATTCCTAACATAAGGCCACTCTAATGAATAACCATTATTGCATAGACTTCTGGTGCCATTACACATGTAAACTGTAGCATAAATAATTAAATTTCTCTTAATGTTCAACAATAAAAATTGCATATTGTAATAAGAGGAAAATAAAAATATTTTCTCTATTATATATATTATATCTATATATTTGTATATATTATAATATATAACATGCATATTATATTTATATATTTTGTATATAATTATATACAAAAAAATCCATCGACTTTGAGTATATAGTCCAATGCATTCTAGCAATTACTGAAGTTGAACATCTGCCACTGTTGAAAATAGAATGTTTCCACTACCCTGAGAAGTCTTTCTGTCCTTTTTATTGACAGATAACCCCCTAACAATTGCTAGCAACCATGACTCTCTTTGCTGTCACTCTCAGTTTGTCTTTTCTAGAATTTAATGATTTTGAGATGTATTCATGCTACTGTGTATAACATTAATTCTCTCTGAAGATTATATTTAGAAAGAATACCCAGCATGTGGTTCACTTACCATGAAGAGGACACAGAGCCTCATGAAGTGCACACGAGGCTGTAATAACAGGGTAAATCAAGTCAGGTTCAATGAGCCTGTTTGTCCATCTATAAAACTAAGTTAGTAATTACATCTTCCTTGGTAGCATGTCAGCATAATTATGGGCAAGGAACTACATTATTCTTTGAGGAATCAATATCAGATTATTTATAATTAGTATTATTTATTATTATAATTATTATTAATTGTGGATCTGGTTCATTGATGTGTGGATGACTATTCCTACACTTTTGACTAAACATTTGCCTTTATATAAAATACAGACTCTCCTTCATAAAGATATATTCTGTAGTTTGGCTCTTCCTGAATTGTCATCACAGGGGATGTGATGACACTGCCTTACAATGAATGGTAGCTGATTCCTTCACAGGAGTTACTTTAGATTTCATTGCTTATACTTATAGTTCCCTGTTGCTTGTTTTGCTTCTCTTTCCCAAGAACCTCGGTGCTTAGAGCTTGTTCTGTAGTTGAAGTAAGAGCCTGTAGGTTCTTCCTTTCATTAAATTTTAGTAGCAGTTCTTAGATTTTTAAGCTAAAAGAGCCTGAAGAAAAGTTCAGTTTGTTAATAAACACTATGCAGCATGAGACTCTCATAAATAACTCGAAAGCAATGGCTATAATCAATATGCCTAGTTCATTTATTCTTACTTGTTCATTCTGGAACCAACAGACTCAGATTGACTTCACAGCATGTTCCAGAGATCTGCTGGGATCTAGTATACTGTTGATGACAGTCTCAAAGAAATGACATTCAAGTAGGAGCTGGGTACCAGAAAGAAGCAAATCAATCATTTAAACAGTTATAACTTCTAAAAAGTAGAAAAGAATTCAAAGAAAGGGATGCAGCAGGTGCTGAGGAGCTGCTGGGGCTGTGCTGGAAGGGCTCTCAAAGATCACACTCAAGCTGAGCTCTCCACCGTGTGAAAGAGCCACCCTCGAGAGGAGCCAGGAGGAGGAGCACTGGAAGAACAGAGAAGAGGACACACAAGAGTCCTGTGACAAGACATTCAGAAGCTAAAATAATAAGGGCTATTAAAGTATGACGGATGGTGATAACGGTCCAGCGTTAAAGCTGGAGAGGTGAGAAGAATCAGTGAGTCACAATAATGAAAGCCAAGATCAGGAGCAGAGTGCCTCCCAACCCAAAAGAGAGGAGAGATGGCTTTGCTCATGAGTGACTTAACTTGATCTTTTAAAATCTTGGGCAGTTTTATAAAATGGACTTAATCATTATTCCATTTGGACTGTAGCCATGCATTTACTTGCATATGATTTAATTAAGGGGCAAGAAAAGGCATGTGTTTTATAATCTTATCTACCTATTTTTGTATTTATTTATTCAAAATTTCATGTATGAGTACTGTATTTATATCACTTCTACCCCTACATCTCTCTCTTCCAACTCTTCCAGGGTCCTTCCCTGACTCCCACTCAAATTCAAGACTTTATATATATCCTTATTGAGTCCATTTAGCATTATATATTAATGGATATTAATGATAAATAATATATAATATATGTTTTAGGACTGACACATTTAGCATTATACACACACACACAAACACACACATACACATACGCATTAGGATTGGTCACTTTGGATTGGATAAACAATACAAGGAGTTCCCCCCCCCAAATAAAATTTACTTTCCTTCTCTAAGTAGCTGTTGATTTACTATAGCTCTTCTAGGGGTGGGACCCTGTAAAATGCCCCTGTCCACATTGTCATGTCAGCTGGTGTTGTCATTATTTCTTTCAAGTCATATTTAAATAGCCATATTGTTGAAATGTCATAGTGTAACGTCCTTGTCCTGTTTAGAGCAGTGTCTGGCAAGGTGTCTTGGTCCTTTGGCTCTTACAATCCTTCTGCCTCCTTTCCATATTCCCTAAATCTTAACATAAGGGATTCAGTTTTATCTATTATTTACAAAAACAACTATTACACAAGGTCTCTGATCCCAGGATCTTTATCCTTCTTTTTCTATTATAATTCCTTACATAAAAAATCAAGTAAGCTTGAATAATTTTCATAATCGTGTTCAGACATCTTTGACTTTTATTGGTTGTTATACATGCAGTTTTGGTCCAAGTGCATCATTGTGTACCTGAAACCACCTGTTGCTATTCTAAGTATTTTGATTGGCATATCTCACTAGACATTTGAAACTATTTCAGTCGCCTTAAAAGTAAGTTTTTTTTTAAATACACAATTAAACCTCACAAAATATATAAAAACCATGGCTATGAACTTTGCAAGATAAATTTGCATACATATTTAACTTATAATTTAAGCTTTGGTTTCCTCATCTAGAAAATGTAGGTGGAAATAAAAATTGGACAGTACTAAGTAAGAATTAAACAATTTTATACGTGTAGGAAAAAACCTGAACCTGCTATATAAACCCTGTAGGAACATCATTTTCTATTTAATAAGTACCACGTTGGAAAAGAGCTGATAAATAAATACTGGACCTGTGAAATGAGTATGAACAGTCTTTATCTCACTGTGGAGGTCCACATCCTGGCACTAGGAAGTGGGACCAGGCATAGAAGTCAGTAGTGAAAGCAAAAGCCACAGCCACTGAATGACTCATGACCTGTCTGTGCTATGTAGCTTCCGGGATTAAAGTGAATTCTCTAGCATTGCTTAGTCTCCATTCAGGTTCAACACCTCAAATGCTGGTTTCTTTCTGAAGGGTCAGAAAAACTTTACTTATATCCTTTCCTTTCTAATCACCATCAGTTTCTTGTAATAGGTAGAAGTATGGATTATAGAATCAGATGGATCTAGACTTAAGTCTACCTTGCCTCCCATGACCTCCTGAAGGAATAACAACTTAGGAGTCTGTTCTATTGTTCGTAATGGGATCTTCTCTTGGCACATCACACACTTCACAGTCACTCAACAAGTTGTCCATCACTTTGGCATTACAGCCCTGTCTGTTTTAAAGATTATGACTTATAAAATTATGTTAATTGTCAGATAACGTAACAGGATCTCAAATCCAGTCCACCTTGACTTCAAAATTCATGTAGTTCACTTTGATTTTAATCCCTTTCACAAGAAGAACAAAATAAAACCCAAAATACAAAACTTGCCAACTGACAAAATTCATCTAATTCCTGGGCTGCTATGACTAAGACCCATAGTTGTTGAAAATAAGGTAGCATGATAAATACAGCGTCATATTTTCTGGAAGAATGACAAACACAAAATGGCAAGTACAATAAGTACAATTTTCATGAGCTTTCATCATGAAAATCCTCTCCCAGGCAGCACCACCACTTTGAAGGTTTTCCAGATCACAGTATGTCTCGGTTTCCCAGGTGAGCAGACCTTATGTTCTAATGCGGTGCTGGCCATCAGCACCAGAGGCTCAAGATGCAGAAGACACATTGTGTGCTGGCATAAGCTCCCAGTTCGGGTTGATGAGAGTCAGAGGACGTTTGCAGGGTATGTGTAATGTTTGAGCTTGAACATGGATGTATTTGAGTAGCCTCTCACCAATACTTTTCTTAAGCCTCCTGTTAGCAATAGATTCTGTGCTTCCCTTCAGCTGATCTATTTTTTCAAGCAGGAATTTGAGATTGACTGTTTAAGTCTCCCTGCCCCACAGGCATTAACTCATAAGGTCATTACCAACATGGTAAGACTGACGAATTTCATAATGAATTTGTGTAAGGTATTCTATTGACAGAGGTGTAACTGTACACACTTGTGTTGCACATATCTAAGCTCAGAATGGAGAGAAGGGTTGGCGTAACAAATGGCATCACAAATATCAGAAAACGAACTATAAAGGAGTTGAAAATGTAGTTTAATTTCAAATTCTTATAGTTTTAACAAGGCCCCATGGACTCATTAAAATTTTAGAATCATTGCAAGGACTCATCCCGTTGTGAACGGAAACAATAGGATTTCAGAGCTAAATGAGAATGTATTTTAGCTCCTGGCCATTGAAATTTGCTGTCCACCTTATGTGTGTGAGTGTGATTTTTAAAATGTTTAATTAGTAGTCATTTGAGGATTTCACACATGGTTCTGGTCTTATTTCCCTCCCTTCTTTGGTTCTTCACAGACCTACTCCCCATCCCTACCCCCTCAATTTTGTGTCTTCTTTTTTTAACCCATCAAGACCATTTTTACTGCACAAACAGTCTTGATTGTGTGGCCTTCTGTTAGAGTATAATTAACTTACCCAGAGTCTTACTGTCAGAGAAGACTGACTCATCATCCAGCAGCTACCGGTTGCCCATAGCTCCTCCACTAGGTAGGACTTCATGCCCAGCTCCCTTCTCTGTGCCAGGATTTGAACTTGGCTATGCATGGGTCTGGCTCATGCTGCCACAGCTGCTGTGAGCTCGTATGTGCAGCTGCCCCATGTTCTAAAGACAATGCTTGCTCGCAGTCAGTTACCTGTGCCTAACTCCCTTACACTCTTTCCATCTCTCTTCTACGATGATGCCTGAGCCTTGAGAGATGGGGATGTGATCTATATGCTCCGTTTGACACATGTGGTTTTTATTTTCGGTGAGATACAAGCTGTTTACACACCTTTTAATTTCCCAGAGTAACACATATTTACCTATTAGTTTCATATTTTATTCATAAATGTGTGGCCGCCTTTCAATTGCAGAGTGAGAAACTGTCAGGGAAGTCGGGTGTGTATCTTTATCCTCAGGGTCTCTGAAGTAGCTCCTCCTACATAAATAAGAGTAAGGGAGAGGTGAAGATATTTTGCATTTTAATTGTTTTAAAATATTTTTTCATTGGATTCTTCCTTAGCATGCATTGTATTCAGTCATGGATCTTCCCCATGCATGGTCTCAGTGGAATTCCCTCCTGTGTTGTTAACTTTACTTCCTTAGATCAGTAGCAATGGGCTGGGAAGCTCCTGTGACTTCAGCAAGGATAATCATAGACTGCTAACATTTTGGGGGGGGGGCTTTTCAAGACAGGGCTTCTCTGTGTAGCTTTGGAGCCTGTCCTGAACTAGCTCTTGTAAACCAGGCTGGCCTCGAACTCATGGAGCTCTGTCTGCCTCTGCCTCCCAGGTGCTGGGATTAAAGGCATACGCCACCACCGCCTGGCGACTGCTAACATTTTGAGCCTTGGTAACAGATGGGGGTCCTCTTCTGTGGCCTCTGAAGATGTCTATTCTTTAAATGTGGACAGCATTATTATCCTCAGCTTGCAGATAAGATACGAAAGTTTCAAAAGATTAAGTGACAGTCTCAAATTATCTTATAAATGGTAAAGCTGGGTTATAAGTCCAGGCCATTGGGTACCCAGTCCTTGATCTTAACTGCTGGGATAAACTACCAGCAGAGTCACTAATGTGGTGACTCATATCAACAATGTAAATAACAATGACAATCATATGTGGTTTTCATTATATTAGTGTTATGATAATTGCTTCCATTTTCCTTCCAAAATATGAAGGTGGACAGTATAGTGGACCCTCTTTCTAGAGTAAGAAACTAGGCTTTGACAGCAGATGTAGCTGGTTCAGGTCTGAGTAGGGAATAAAATGCAGGAGAACTGGAGTCTAACTTCAAAGCTATCAGATAAGACACACAAAGGCTACTTTCCTACTATTAGTGTAGAATTCCCATTAGCCCACTACAACACACCTCCCTTACAAACCAGGTCCAGATTTTTAAAACCAGGAATCTATAGTTATCAGTTCAGGTTGGTTCTCTCTGTCCATCTCTCTTTCCTTCCTTCCTTCCCTCTGTCCCTATCTCCCCACCCCTTCTCTCTATGTGTGTATAAGAGAGAGTGTCTGTTTTCTGCGTGTATGGGCTGCTATTGCTTAAAGTCAACATTGCAGAGGCTTACTGATGAAAATTTCACAAGAGGCTAAGTTATTAGTGAATTTCTTTCAAGCTCCTTAAAAGACCTTTGTGAAAAGTGATTCAAAGGATTTAAGAGGATTAAAACATTACTATATTTTGAGTACCCCTGTGACACAATATTGAACGTAGCCCCTGAAGAGGCTGAATTTTTATAACCCCGCGGAAGGATTCCTGCTAAGAACTGCATGCCATGGTGTGAAGAGGGATTGTTCACAGTGAAGAAAAGGAGGAATTCCCGGGTCTCTTCAAGCACAGTCCAGAAAGGCATTTGGGAAACTACACTTGGGACGACAACTTGACATAGGAAGTCACAGGAGGTATGTGTCACCAAGACTTAGGAAGAACTTCCTGTCAACGGAAGCTGCCCAACCTCACCTGGTCCATGTCACTGGAGGCATTTATGCAGAGGGGTGGGGACAGGCAGGGTAAACAACCAGGTGCTGGAGAAAAGATGAACGTTCTCATTCTGAGCTATGAAACAAATGCTACTTGGGCATTAAAAAATGAGTAATTCATTTTAATATAGTTTAATCTATTTCAGAATTTATTATCCATAAAATAATGCTAAAGGGGAAAATAGTTTAACAGGAGGAAAAAAATCATGTAATTTATTTGAACAACATATTTGGAAATAATAAATAACAGTATTGTAGATCAGTGGGGCCTATAATAAAATTTCATATTTTAAAGAATATTATAGAAACACCAGAGAAGTCCTAAAATTTTATTTATTTTATTTATTTTTTAAAGACCTTTCTTTTTTCATTTTTTATTAAATTTAAAAGAAAAATTTACATTTACTCCCCTTGTCCCAGGCCCCCCCACTCCCCCCATACCCCACCACCTTCCCC
>JAQHUG010000021.1:11953244-12024695 GCA_028555095.1 Dicrostonyx torquatus | reverse complement strand
TACATTCACATAAATAAAAATACACCTTTAAAAAATAAAAAAGACAACTATAGATTAAGGTCAGTCATAAGTAAGCAGAAGGTTAAGACTACTAAAAAATTTTGAAGTGGAGGAAGATACATACAGAGGTAACAATCGTCTTGTTTTAATACGTCTCCTGGGTGCCAGAAGAGCATCTACCCTATTCAGACCATGTCCAAAAATAAGCTCATGACATACACATCCAATTAATGTCCAAATAGCCATAGATTTCAATGGTATAATAACAAAATGTACAAGCTTACGTTGGAGCATTTTGTGTCTGGATGTGTGTTTTCTTACTTTGCTTACAACATGACCAAGGCAAGTTAGAGAAGAAGAGTTTATTTTCTTCCAACCTCCCACTAACACCACCTCTTAGGCCCTGCTTACAACACTCCAATGCTTTGCTACCCTCAGAAGATGGTTCTGGTTTATATAGAAAAGCAGGCTGAGCAAGCCACAGAAAACAAGTCAATAAGCAGAGTTCTCTGCGGTCTCTTGTTTCAGGTCCAGAATCCAGGTTACTGCCTTGAGTTCCCGCGTTGCCTTCCCTGAATGAAGGATTATGACCTAGAAGCCAAATATAACCCTTTCCTCCCCAAGTTACTTTGGTCATGGTGCTTTTCACAGCAATAGAAAGCAAACTAGGATAGTGCAGTTTGTATAAAGCACTTTAGGAGAAGGGTTTGGATACCTGGTCATTATGCATCCCTTTATGTCCTTAGTTTTCAAAGTAGCCCCTCTATATTAGAGGGATATCATGAAGACCGAGTATGATCCAATGTTTCATCAAAGTGTTTCGACTTTTCCCGAGAAGGAACGTGCTGCTGAAGGATAAAATAAAGGCGAGCCTAGTTATGACTTAGTAACTGCCTTGAGACTGAACTGAAAGGTGACCAATGGGAAAGGGGCTTGCATAGCATAAAAGAGAATGGAAATATGTTGCAAGGCATACTTTAGAATGCAAAAAAAAACATACTTGCTACTTTTAGGAATATTACAAAAGTAATCTGATCATTTAGACTTGTAAACACACAGAATCATAGCATTGAAAATGAGACATTAATTGCCTCAGCCACACCTCCTCTTCTCTGGTTTTCCTCTTAGGGTTCTCTCTAAAAGCATGTTGGAGCTCATTCTATGTGAAAAATATTATTTGTTCTAAATGAGGAGGGTCCTGAAAACCCCTCTTTAGATATTTGACAGCAAGTACTCCTGGCACAAATTACTCCAGTGATGGGAAGATGCCCCCTTAAGCCGTCCATTCTTTTGATCTTCATCTCCTTTGCTGTGTAGCCTCTAACTCCACTCCCTGAAGGTTTTGTGCTCATCCCTCTAATTGCCACTACAGAGGATGTGACACCTCCTGCTTCTCATTTCATGAAACCCTATGTTTCTGACCAAAGTAATTCTTAAAAATTAAGGGCACTAAGAGGATCAAAGACTGTGGTTTCAGAAGGGTGCTTTCACTTCTGAGTTCTTAACCCTTTGGGATAGTGAGGAGAAAGGGTGGGGAACTGGAATGGCCTTGCCTTTCCCCAGAAATGACTTTTCAAAACTATGAAGAAACCTTTAGGGGCCTTTAGTAGCGAAGAAATGCCAGCTCCTGGTAGGCTCACTGAAAAGACACTTTGCAATCTGATGACTAGCCTTCTGTAAAGAAAAGGCTGAGGGAAGTCCCACGGCCTTTTCAGCCTTTGCCTTCTTTATGCCATTTACTGAACTCTTCACCGCTCATAGAAAGCATCCAGGTTGAGTTTGTCTTGCTTGGTTTCATTACCTGGTACTGCACACATACAAAGTACCCTTACTGAAAACTGTCAGTGTGTCCCTATTGTAGAATAGGACCATGCAGCCTAAGAAGATGAATTGTGGTAGAAGGGGCTTGAGAGATGCCAAACACTAGACTCGTTGCTCCACTGGCCGTAGCTCATTTGGTTTCACAAGAACTGTGGGTGTGTAGTTGTATGATTGCCTCCATTTCAGAGATAAAAGACTCCAGTGCACACAGGAGATGAGAAAATTGCCCAAGGTCAGGGTCAGAATTTCACTGTAAACTCTGAAGTCTGATTTTTAGAATTCAGGAGGCTAAGCAAACCTCAGTGCCATACCACAGCACTGTGTGAGGGACATACTGAGCTCTTATCCCACCTTTTATTGCAGTTCTTACATCAGATTAAAGACCAGAAAACCTAAGTAAAGGTGTTATTGTTGTCTCAAACTATGAAAGAAGCAGAAATGAAAGTCTATCATTGCGGCTCAGTAAAATGACTCTAATCCAGGCTAATTTCTCTGGCCTTTATTTGCTTAATCTGTGAAATAGGGACATGACAGCATCTTTTCTAGAGGTCTGCCATTGGTGTGAGCTTGCGTGATGTAAAAAGGCCTGCACCGTGCCTGACATATGTATGTCCTAGCCTGTTAACACTCTAAAACGTCCTTTACCCCACTGTGGAAATAAGATGGTGACAGAAAATGAACCGTGTGTGAGTTCTGTTAAATTGGTACTGCTTTATTCGGAAATAATCTGATGCCTGGACTTTTATGTTCCAGTCAGTGGCTCTGTAATTCTCTGCATCTCTACCTCTGGGCCCCTTTAGGAAATGGTGCAGTGGTGCAGGTGCCAGGTGCTTTCTAAGTTCTTCGTTCTTGATCCTAAACCACGGTCTTGTGTTACCTTCACATCTGCTTGAAGCCCTCTGGATTTTGTCCCAGAATGCACAGGAGTCATGGGAGTGTGTGTGTGTGTGTGTGTGTGTGTGTGTGTGTGTGCGCGCGCGTGTGTGGAGAGTTACCCATTTCTTCTGGTGAATTAAAAATGGATACTCTCTACAGGCACTGGGAGCGATGTAAGGTGGGAACACCCTGGCAACACTTGAAGGGTGCAAGTGTGGGAATCTCCTGGGCAGATTCTTTGGTCAACACTGCTGCAAAAGTTTAATTCCTGGGGAGAGTGGGTAATCCAGGTGAGTGGCAGGACATGCCCTCCCCTCCCAGCCCTCCTAAGGTCCCCTTCTCTAAGGGAAATTGGCCATTGTCTTCCTTTAAATGGAAAAGTTCTCTTCTATTCCCTTTCACCATGGGAGCTTTACAAATTACATACCCCAATGCAGCTACAGTCTCTTAAAATCCCCTTCTTAAATTATTGGAACGAAGGGAAACATCACTGGATGAGATCACCTTTTGGGGACAGTGTTCTACACAGCACTTTAAGGGTTAAACTTCGTTGCAAGAGAAGTCTGTCTTGTGGGGATATCCCCCAATTTAGAAACTACTATTGCTAAAAAGGTAAGCCACGAATGCATTATTTTGCACAGCTATCTACGACAGGAATAACTCCTTGTCCCCAGCGTGTGTATGTGCAAGTTTGACTTAGCCTGGACACATCTATCATCTATACGGTGCTTGTATCAGGGTGAAGACTGTCAGTCACAATTAATAAAAGACCCCAGCACACAGCAGGGATCTCTTTTTTACTATGGATCCATTTTACGATAGCTCTCAATTTATTATGTCACACAAATCAAAAAGGAAGCACTATCATATCATTCAGAGGCATCCTTTCTCCCTCCCAGTGTCCCAGCCCCTCCCCCTGCGCCAGTTTCCAGCCCCTCAAAGATGCTTTGTGCAAGAAAGTACAAGTTCTTCTGGCTTTATTTTTGTTCCTTTTTGCTTTCCTCCTGGCTCACCCCCAAAACAAGAGAGCAAAGCAAATGGCCCGGATCCCCCCCACAACGCCTGACCTGCGTTTGCTGGGAGGAGAGCGGGAGAGGGAGCGCGCATTCTGGAGCAGGCTGCTCTGACTCCGACCACAGGCTGTTTTGTGCAGGCTGTCCCTCTCCTTAGAAATCAAGCATCCCCTCCCCGAAGCAGCAAGCAGTGTGCCTCCATTCGGCCACATTTGGTATGCATGAGCACGGCTGCAGGGAGAGGGGAGGTGGCTTCCTTAAGAAGGTTCAGGGGCTCAGGAAACGCCACTTGACTAGACTCCCAAGTTCCAGGAAGCCTCTGCCCTAATGGAATTTGCAGGTGTGGAGATGACCATGGGATGCCAGGGCCATGGAGGGCCGTTTATTTTCTAGGCATTGCCCAGATTTGCAGTCTCTGGTCTTCCCGGTGGAATTTGGAAGGGGTCATGAATCAGACTGATGCTTCTCGACCCCTAAATTGGACCATCCGGAAGCTATGCCACGCAGCCTTTCTCCCATCTGTCAGACTTCTCAAGGTACTGTAACTTGCTGCTTTGAATGTCCCTTACTGTGCTTTTCAGGTCTAAACGCCCAACTTCGCACTTGGGCTGGGACGCCAGTTTTGGGGCGTGCGAATGCATGCAGTTCTGCCTGTGCTACCCATGGCTGGAGAGAGTTTCCAACACCCCGACCCCACCCCCACCCAGCCTGGAGGATGGCCTGAGCTACACTAGGGAATTAGATATGGTCTCAGGAAAGGGGCTACCTGTGTGCACCCCCACCTTTCTTAACCATTAGTCTGCCAAAGAATTAATTCACTTCTTTGCGGGGTGCACAAGGGGGGGGGAGTGAGAATAATAGTGAGCATGAAATCTCTTCCTCATCTGCGTTTGGCTCCAGAGCTCATTTTCTTTCCCTGGGGAAGCCCTTCGACCCACTTTTCCTTAAATGGAACCTGAGAGAACAAAGGATTCTCCTCCTTCTTTTAAAAGCTCCCTGGCTAGGTGGTCAGTCAGGTATAGACAAAGAAAGAATGAACCTTATCACATAGTGACTTTTTAAAGGCATGGTCATTTCTATCTCTTGGTCTTTGGACTGGAGTCGGTGTGAGAAAGTATTGTTTCGCATGCATTGGAGGGAGCAGGCAGTCTCGAGCTCCGAGTTACACAAAAGATTCCTACTACACCTGAGCTGCAGTTGCTAGTTGTGCCCACAGTGCTACTGTTTCTGGAAGCAAACGTATTAAAGACACGGGAAACGTCCTCACGAGTCCTGAGGAATCTACCTTCATCACCTGCATGACAGGGAAGGGCACAAAGTGTGAAGGTGCAGAAGAAAAGTATGGCTTAGGAAAGGAAACGTGTTAACCCTTTGGGGGTGGGTTGAGCACAGCTGAATGCTTCACATCGAAGTTTGTCAGACAAGGCAAATCCTTAATTCCCTGTTTCCTATTCTATATGATCTCTTTGTTTAATTACTTGTGAGTATAGAGGGAATTTGCTACAATGGAAGAATGGTGGATCAGCCCTGAATAAATCGCTCTGATTTTTTTTTCCAGCTAGGTATGGTGTGGACAGATAATTCTAAATAGCTAAGTGGTGCCTCGTTGCCAAATATGACCCATTGGCTCAGTTTCCCTGACCCTGTTAAACACAATCTGGTATTAACTTTCACTAGGCGTGCCCCCAAGTGCCCTTCAAACCTCATCTTATGGTTGTCATGGCAGTGACTTGCTTCCCAAGGAGTATTTGGAAGGAAGGGCATTTGGGGGCATAGGGAGTGGGAGAGATTTCTACACTTATGCATGCTTTGGCTGTATTGGAGCAACTTGTGTAATAGGGCATGAAAAAGAATGAGGCCAGAGAATTAACAAATGAATGTGAATTTCCCTCCAGATTTAATAGTCAATCAAGACCAGGAAAAAGAATGTTTTGACAAATCAACTCTGGCTGAGAAAGTGAAGTTCCGTGGTCCCATGAGCAATAGGAACTACCTTTTCAGTTAAAGCCATCCACTGGCTTGAACCCAAAGTGATGCTTTTTAACTCGTCTTAACAGATATATGTATATATTATTAATGAATACTCAATGTATTATTCATTAGTGTTCATTTTTAAAATAGAAACTGTTATTAATATACTCATCACAAAGCCAGGAGAGAAGTTAGTATTTGAGATAGATTGCTTATTTTTAGAAGAACTCTGTCGTCTTTAAAAATTGCACACACACAAACACACATACACACCACAGCCAGGAGACCAGTGCTTGCATTTCATCCCGCCCCACCCTTCCATTTCTTCCATTTATTAATGTGGGGCTTGATGACACTCCATCTAATAAAGGGCATTAGTGAGCTTCCTTCCACTGATTGCAGCATCTGAAGGAGGGGATGCATTTTATTAGAGAGCTTTCACTTGCAAAGACATCTGTGCGTTTGAGAGTATAGCTACCCCATGAGACTTGAGAGAGTAAGCACATTTCAAAAATCCTGCGAGGAAAATAAAACTATGCCAAATCCTTTCAGCAACATTTAGGCAGAAATACCAACTTCTTTTGGAAGGCAGCTATGCTCACCTAGACCGTCCAGCTGCTTTGGAATGTGAGCAAACGTATCATCCATATGAACACTATGGTGTTGTGTTTCCCCCTCTGGGTTATGGTTGCCCCATTTTTGCGCTGCTAAGCACCTATGCATTCTTCCACTGCTTTTATCTTCTGTGTAAAAGCTGAAAGCTCATGAGTAATAATTTGTGTCCTTGTTAAAGGTTCTTCTTGTCTCAGGCTAAACATTAAATATTCAATAATGGTTTTTCTTCCAGTCCCTTGCTTACTTTCTACTCTCTTCCATTTTTTTGCCTCAGACTCCACTTCCCCTCCCCCACTCTGCCACCATCATGTGAATTTGATGGATGGACTCTCTGAACATCCAGAGTTATTGAAACCCCTAGCTAACAGCCAATTCTCCCATTCAACAGGTAATTTTTGCTTCTCTCCCCACTGCCCTAATGTGCTTTGCCCTCTCTGATGCCCTGAGACTTGTCAGTAAATACAGTGTGGGCCGTGATGGCCTGATTAGATTTAGTTAAATGCAGATCAGTCACCAATTCTGACAGCCTGGGTTCAGGCTGACTTCCCTCTTCATTCTTTCCCATGAAAATATATTGAGTATGTATGTATGTATGTATGTATGAATGAATGTATGTATGTGTGTATATGTATGTATGTCTTTGATAACGTCAGTGCCATCTGGACAGTCAGAATTGGCTTCATGTATATATTTTTAAATTTCCCATGACCTGGTAGAAATGGGGGTACTAAGGAATCAGGGGAGAAGGTTGTCTTGAAACATGAATTAAAACCAGCAAGTGTTGGAATGCACTTATTATTCCTCCTGAAAACATTTCATTGTTTGTTCAGTCCACCCCAAAGCAAATTTTGAACATGCCAACTGACTCACACTCTGCATGTGGAGCTTCACGTGGAAATCACGTGGAAATGAATTTCTGGTCAGGCTCAGGGTGATGATAGCCAAAAGACAGAGCCTGCTTTGAAATGGTTGCCTTTTAGATGGGATCCTTTCCAGGAGACTTCTTCTCTGCTATAGTGGGCTTCATTCTTATGTGGTTCAAGGCTTCATCCTACCATAATCACACACACGCACACAATGTGAATTTTGTTTCAGTGACAGAATGTTCTTAGCATATTTCATATTCATTATCAGGTCTATCTCTGCCATTGTTTTATTTAGGAGATTTCATTTTGGTAACTTGTGTTGAGTTTTAAGAATATTTTTAGGGCAAAGAATTTTCTTAGAAGTGAAGTCTTGGCAGACTTTTGAAGGGAAGGCTTCTGGAAAATGGGTTACATTGGAGCGAATGGAAGAGCTATGTAACACACTTTGAATAAACACATTTATGTCCATTAGATAATCAAAAGCATCTGATCAGTATGACTCTAAAGACTTTGGATACTTTATATTAAACAATGCCATAATTTGAGTGAGCATTGTCAAAATAGGATAAAAGGAGGGATCAGAGTGGTTAAGAGCACTTGCTGCTATTCCAGAGGGTCAGAGTTTGGTTCCTAACACTCTTGTTGGTAGTCTTACAAATGCTTCCAACTCCAGATCCTAGGAATCCAATGCCTTCTTTTGGCATCTATGAGCACCCATAGATATACACACACATACACATACACACACGGAAATAAAAACCTCTCTCTTTCTCTTTTATTTTTTGAGACAGGGTCTCTCTATGTAACCCTAGCTGTCCTAGAACTCACTTCTTACTCTGGCTGACTTCAAAGTCACAGAGAGCCTCCTGCCTCAGCCTCCTTCCCAAGTGATGGGATAAAAGGCATGCAGCATCACTTCTGGCTTAAATCTTTTAAATATATCTATTAAATCATATTTGGGAAAGGTAAGTCTAACCATTTTTTTCCAATTTCATTTTCTTTCTAACCAGCTTCGTGACCTTGAGGCTACAGAGTTTCCTTGTAATATGGAGTTTTTTTTAAAAGGAAGGATTCCAGCCTTGAATAGGTCTTATGGTAACTCCCTGTGGAGAGGCCTACATGCTCTCTAGGAATGGAAGAGCACACTATATCTGGGCGCAAAGGATTGGATATTCTAACTGAAAACAGAAATAAAATAATAAATAGTGAGACTCAAGACTGGTAGGGTATTGTCTACTAAGAAAATGTTTTAGGCCATTATCCCAAAATAAATGGGTATAGTTTATATTTATAGTTACTTCTAGAATCAGTGTTGTATACTTACTCTGGCTGTAGGATCTAGACTTGGTAAGATGTGGTTAAGTGGAAGATGAAGGTGAGATTAGAGTCCTGGAAAATTTCTAAGAACCTAGAATAGGACCAAAGTAAGAGAAGTAAATGAAATAGGGGCATGTTGTATTGATTATTTGTGTCTTCAGGAAGAACTTGAATAATCTTTTAATCTTTGAGTTTCCATCTTTGATATCTAATTGAATAGAAGCCCCCCTGGACCTAAGAACAAAGGTTTTAAGAATGAAGGGTGGAGCTACCATGTGATCCTCTCGATGAGCTAGAAAGGTAAGTCACCTCTGACTAGTTAGTCAGGACAGAAGTCAGCACTGTGCTTCTTTGTCTCACTCATCTCACTGACTGTGGGTCCCACTGATCCAGAGAACTTTGAAATAAATGATACACTCTTGTAGTGGCATCATGTCCATGCTATTAACTATAATATAATGTCACCAATCTCATTAAACTATGTAGCATTTCACCAATTAACGCCCCTGCCTTGCAGCCCAGTTTCTTGGACTTCAACTAATACTTGTTCTATTTTTCTCTCCTTTCTGACTTTTATGTATTAGAATTAATTAATATTACCTAGATAGCTAAAGGAAATTTCCTGGAAGAACAGTGATTCTGCTAGGAGATAAGGGCTGAAGTTTAATGTCCTGTATTTCCTTATAAAATTATCCTATGCTCATCACACTGTTCCTGAGACAAAGCAAGATCTTACTGAACAAAGATTTACAGTATACTGTACAGTCAGTGGTCCTTCCAGAAAATAACTTCTCCTTAGTGCTCTCAAGTTCTCAACAGTTACGTGGAGATTAATTTCTTTTATTTATATGTTTTTGAAAGGAGGTCTCTCTCTGACACCGGCCTCAGACATGGGGCAATCATCCTACCTTGACCTTCGACAAGCTAGGATGACAGGCATGAGCCACCACACCCAACTTTCAAATTGTATTTTAAGTGGATGACTTCCAAAAGTCTTCCAATCCTAAATACGATCAAACTTTTCTATGCGTGGTAGGATAAGAAGCAAACCCCAGGCTTTTGATTAATAACAGCAGGCCACAACTAAACCATAATACTTATCAGCTGTTAACTTCAAACCAGCAATGAAGCACATCACTATTCCTTCATCTATACATGATGCAAATTACGGCTAGTGAGTTCAGGGACCTGGCTGTGGATCAAGGCCTCTAAGAGCCTTAAAGGTGGGCAATATGAAGAATAACTATTTTTAGGAAAATAAAGTGTGATATTGAACAGAATTTTAATGCTACTCATAAAGAAACCTGTGTATTTCCATCTCATGGAGTATCAGCTTCCAATTCCTTCAAGAAAAGTATGAGGAAGAAGACTCTGGCCAGACTGAAAGCTCTGGAAACTGTCTTATGTGCTTCAGACTGCGGCCTCCACTCATGCGGCACCCGATACCACGTGACTTGGCTTTGTGTTAAATGTTCCCAGACAGCCTGAGAAGAATTTCTGAGGCCTGAAGAAATCTTCTTGTTGCTGTGGAAAGTTCTGTCTCCTCTATTGTGGACAGAAGAATGAAAATGTTTGGTCATGGGGATGAGGGAGGAAATAGTTGGGATGTCCAAGTCCAGGGCCACCTCCCTCAGGGAAGCATGGGGTCACAGCAGTGTTCCTGCCAAGCTCTGTCTCTGCCTTTTGTGGTGACTTCCTGCCTCTGCAATGGGGCTTCCAGGCCTACCTCTCCTGGCTGTCAATGTAACCTCAGCTGGCCCCAGAATGCCAGACAGCTAGATTACGTCTTTCTGTTCCATCATCTGATATGAATAAGTCTTTTAATCCTAGTCAATATATGTGTGTTGAATAATCAGAAAAAAATTAATCAACAGTGAAAGAAACATGAAGCCTTAAGACTATTTAACCATTATCTAGTTACTCTGCTCCATCTCGGAGTTGTTGATTCAGTAACTAGGCAGAGATCCAGAATTTTCAGTTTACCCAGTTCTGGGCCCAGTAATCTGCATTTTATCCAACTCTCCCAGTGAGCCTGATGCCCACAACTCTTCTAAGAATGGAGCCCACATTGAGGGAAGCAGAGCTGGAGGGAAGCTTCCGTTAGTGGCCTGTCATGTGCTGGCATCTGGGCTGAACAGATTTTGTGTTAGTCAACAATGGAAGCAAAGGGTTTGAAGTAAACAGTTCACAGGCTTTCAAAATGTAATCATGAAATACCATGTACAGAGAGAAATAAATTGAGCTCAGCTGCCCTGCTTTGGGTTGCAGATAACGCAGCACTATAATCTGAAGAGATGTTTGTCCTCACTCCTTTATTTTTCTGCTTATTTATATGATGATTTTTCTCTCTTCTCTTTTGTATGATTGAGTCATGTAAGTCAGAGTTTACACTTTATGTCTTCTTGAATTTATTTGAGATATGGTTATGAGCAGAGCTCCCAATGACAGTGTTAGTAATTGAGATTCTGTTACATTCCTGTAGGATTTGAGGGTTGCGATGCACATTCTATAGGCCCCTTAGATTGAAATTGTATTTGATAGCACCCTAGAAGGGCAGCCATAACTGATTCCCACAATGCAAGAGGCTTCAGTGTTCTACTTGATCCACATGACAGTCACCAAACCATCCAGGGATTCTAGACAGGCTTGGGGCAGAAGAGAACACTCTGCACTTCTGCTTGGAAAAGCATATTTCGATTTAAAATTAAATCCATACATGGAACTTTTAAGTGATGCTTTGTATTATATATGGGAGAGTAGGGCTAAACAAAACTGCCTTTTCCCCCCCTGAGCATCTTATTTGACTCTGGTCATTCAAGGGAGACCTTTAAGTTTTATAACACATGTAGTTTATGTTTAAGTGCATTTGGGGATTTTGTTCCAACTGTTGGCTCTGCTCTACTTCATTTTCAGACACATATACCTAAGAATTATAGTTTGGGAACAGTATTGACCTACTCTATTCCTTTTCCTAGAAATAAAGTTATTTCCAGATTTAACATAACTGTAGATACATTATCTATAAATAGATCCTGGATGAGTTAGGACAGTAAGAAAGGAACGAAAGGGAAGGGAAGATGAGAGGAAGGAAGGGAGGAAATAGGAATGGGCGGAAAAGAGAGAGGAGGAGGCTGTTCATCTCACACAATGAGCTCTTGAAGGGCTATTTCTCAATGAGTTCCAAGACCGCCTGTGATAGATACAGTTCTAAATATTCTGCCCAGGTTACAATGCTGGGAGGACCTTGAGAATTTGCATTTCACTCGCAATTTTATGCATAATAAACTTTGAAACTCTTCCCTTTTTGAAGTATGACATGTCAGTGAAGAGATATTGGCTCATTAAATTATGCCTCTGGCAGGACTGCACCTCAGTATCCAATTTTATCATTAAAACCTGAGTGCTTACCATATTTCTATACATCTATGTAGGCTCATCCTTCATCCACATCTTGTAATTTCTTGAGCTCACAGAGCACTGAAGGACTTTTAGACTTGTTTCTTAAGGGATCATGCAGGAAACCTAATTTGCATGTTGAGAAGGGTATGATCCATTAATGGCATCCAGGGTTAGAAGAGACGACAGCACTTTAATTTAATTCTTCTTACTTGAGATGCTATAGGCTCTCATGGAGGATGACAGAGAAACCTTAAAGAAAGTATCCTAGCTCTGTGGCTTCTGCCTATTCCCATGGCCCTTGCTGAATTAGATGAGTCTTCCAGAGCCTTCTGTGTCTTGGGTTTCCTCCTGCTTGCTAGAGTTACTCATTAACCAGATCACCCCAGCTAGAAAACCAAGGTTGATGCCTTTTCTGCCTTGCTTTGTTTTATCCTTATATAATCTGACAATTAGTTCTGCCAGAATTTTTCTTGTCTCCAATCCGCCCCCTTCTGTCTATTCCTAGTTCCCAAATTTGGCCTCTCTGTTTCTTAGGCCCAAAATATTATAACCGTCTCCAGTCTTGTTTACCTGAAATCGTTCCTTCCCACACCGTCCAGAATGGACCACTTGAAAAGCAAGTGAGCTAAGACTGGGTTGTGTCTGTGTCTGATGTTCTTTGATGGTTCTCCATGTCCTGTAGAATAAAATCTGAACTTCTTGACCCAGTAAGTAGTCATCCATGACCTGGCCTCTTCCTCTTTTCTGACTTCATATGTTGCTCCAATTGTAGAGTTCTTTAAAGTTGGTCTTTTTGGGCCGGTGATTTCCATACCTGGAAAATCCGAACCACACCTTCTCCTCACCCACTCTGTCCATTCTTAAACACTCAACTTATCAGAGCAGAATGAGTTCAGAAACCCATCTCCTGGGTCTCCAAGGAAGCAAGATGTAGCTCTCCTTTTCATAGTTGTAAAATTAATCACTGTTCCTTCTCCCCACCCAAGCTAACACTGGAATTTTTCTTGAAGTCAGGAATCCTATTTCATTCAGTTTGGTACAGGAACATTTAGGAGAGAGCCTGGGACATAGTAGGTGTGAAATGAGCTCTGCTTGCATAAGTAACAGTTGGAGGAAATGAAGTCATGTACTGGATTCAGGCACATGATGCTACAATTTAGCAGATGAAATGGCATTACAGTACCTTAGTATTTCGGACAATTAAAGAATATTTTGAACTTGGAGTTGTTTACTTTATGTGTCCCCTACATTGGAAGATTAAATAATTAAATCAGCAATCGGTCCAGTGCTTAGTAAAAGCAATGCAAACTTGCGTTTAATTGACTGTGAACTCAAGAAGACACTAAGTAGTTCAGACGAGGTGCCTGTTTTAATAATATTTATGGAAAGAAAAGTGAGAAACAAAATTACCTCATTTATTGATTGTGTTAGAGTAAATGTAGTCCTTCATTTAGTAAGCGATTGGAACTTATTTCCTTTAATAATGTTCTTGGCCGGGTTACACTGTGAGCTAAAGAAAGTAATATTAGAAGGAGAAGAACACTGTCAACCCTGTTGTGACCACTCCTGATTTACCTTTAACTGTGCATCTGGCAAATATCTAGAGATAACAACATTGGTGCTATCCTATTGAAATATTTGGGTACTTAAATGTACATGTGATTTGGAATTTACTTTTCTAATTGCACTGGGCTATTTTACTACACGAATTATTATATGTCAATGTCAAGTGGAAATCTTAGTTTATATGATTACAATAGAGGAAAAAATAGATGAAAATAACTAGTTCGTGGAAGAGATTAAAATCTTAGGAAATAATCCCACTGTTGTTGGTTAAAGTCAGTAGCACATGGGACTCGATGAATGATATGTACTTATCTATGGCATTATCTCTGTCTGTCTTCTTGCTGGATGGAAATGTTACAGAGTGAGCTGTCAGATAAGTACTTGCTCTACAGTGACTTGAATGATGGCTGGACCATGTTGGATCGGGCAGTTACACTTGCAGAAGTGCTGAATGCTTTGAGCATGTCCTTACAACCTCAGCACCATTGATGTCCTGAGCTTGAAGTCCTCTGTGCCGTGAGACTTGCCACAGTGCCTTTAGTTTCCATGTGTCGTGTATACAAACCAGGACCTTCATAGTGCCAATTGGAAATGTCTCCACACATTGACAAATAAATTTGAAGTGAAACAATAGCTTCTGTACAAGTACCTTTTTGAAGACAGGTCTTTTAAGTCTCAGTTAGGTCATTTGATTTTTCTAGACTCTCAAGAGGTATTTGCTAGAGTTGGGAAGGGGATGCTCCAACTTTGGATGTGCTTTCCTGCTTTAGGAAAGGCTGAAATTCAGCTTATGTTGGGAGAATTAACTCGTCAAGTACCATTTGCCAAATACAGAAACACTAAGACTGTACCCTCATCTTATTGTCAATCACGTCTTGTAAAGAAAAGTGAATGTGGCCAGTTTCTGAGACAGTAAGTATTCCATAGTGTGACTTTACAAAATAAAAACAGAACATATGTGCCAGTTTGACTGATGTGTCCAGCAAGATATTTAAATTGTATCATTGTTTTGCTCTATAATAGCATCTACTTAGAACTGTCAGAGAAAATGCAGCACAAAACTCATTTCAATGACCACGTGAGGGCATTCTACTTCCATATGATTTTTTTTGGCATGGCATGAGCAAGGATGTGAGTTTTTTTAGGTCACATGAGCAAGGATATGAGATTAATCAGTGTTATGTGGGAATCTGTCTAATTTGACTTAAAGATTGCTATGACTAGAACTAAGTTTTGGTCATTAACTTCAGCATGATAAATGGACATTAAACCAAATTAGAGAAGTCAATTAAAACTAGAGTTGAGTTGCCAAGAACAGTTTTACCTTTGGTGTCTCAATTTTTTCCTATAATGAAAAGTTTGGGTTACATCAGAGCCAGTGAACTTTTTTTCTATAAATAGCCAGATTGTCAATACTTTAGGCTTTGTGGGTCAGATAGTCTCTGGTGAAAGTGTAGGCAATCAACTCTGTATTGTGACAAGCCACTCTCTTACACTGTGGCCCAGTATGAGCCATGAGATGGGACATAACAAATGAGTGGAGCTGTGTTCAGTAAACCATTCATGAGCACAGACATTTACATTTCATCTACTCTAAAATGAGACCCAATATTACTTATTGCTATTATTTAGAAGCATTTAAAATGCAAAAATGAAGTATTTTTGGCTTACCAGTTGTAGACAGATGGTTAAGTAGGATATGTCTGTAGATCACAGTTTGTCATCCATGACATAAGGTCACTTCTTGCTCTAACAGTTTTAGTTAGACGCTTCTTTTTAATTTAATATTTTCATATAATATATTTTGATCCTGTATTCCCTTCCCCCAGCTCTTTCCAGATCCCCCCACCTTCCTACCCAACCTCATATTCTATCTCTCAAAAGAAAGTTAAAAAAAAACCCAGAAAACCAATAGAGCAAAAGAATGCCAAAATGAAACAACCCCAACCACGATCTCCCATCCCCTCCACGCACAGCCTCGAAGTTTGTTTTGTGTTGGCCAGCTACTGGGCATGGCGCTTGCTCTGGAGTGGGACTTATACCCAGTGCCACTCCAGTGAAGAGACTGATTTCCCCTTTCCCAAGAGGTGTCAGTTGTAAAGAGCTTCTTGGCTAGGATGGGACTTTGTGTCTACTTCCCCTTTACACAACGACCCGTGACTGGACAACGTGCAGAAAGTGAGTATGAGGTAGAGGGGGTCTACGCAGAAGTGGAATTGGAAATATCACTATGCAGAAGTGATAGATGACTCCCAGGAAATAATGTCTTCTACATGCAACAGAACTGGTGGACAGAGACTCACAGAGACTGGGGAAGCATGCACCAGGTCTGCATAGGTTTACACCAAACCAAATCCCTGCTCTAATGTGTTTTAATTACAGAAGGATGACAGGGATATCATAGCATTCCCTCATTTGTAAAGAAGCTGAGAGGAGTCCATTTGTCCACTGTCATGGTTATATGCTTATTAGGGTCGGTAGGTTGTGGAATAACTGTCTCAGGATGGACAAAACACTTGCTCTTTCTCTTTAAATTATATACTCTCAGTTCTTCCACAGATGTCATTATTCAGAGACTATATTGAAATGTCCAAGAACTGTAAGTAAAACATTAACAATTCAATATTTTTAAAGTTCTTTTCAGTTTGCAGGGTATTTTGCTATGTAGGAAATGAAATGCTCTTCACAGCCCATTGGGCATAATCTTGTAAACAGCTACAGTAGGTCTGGTCACTTCCCTTTTTAGATTAGAAAATGTTATGGGTTAGAGGAGCTCAGCCTCATGTTAGTGGACTTTTCCGGTTCCCTGTGCTCTTCTGTATACCTATAGTCCCTCTGACTCCCTTCCTTTATCTAAGATCTAAGTAGCATGTAAAAGTTCTCTCATGAACCTATAATGGAAACACAGAAATCATTTAGGCATGGTCTCAAAATGATCATGGGCCAGACACAAATTATAAATCTTCCATTGTTATAAATTATAGTGATGGGTTGAATAGTTCTAAAATGAATACATTTAGTGTTGGTATAGACTGTGATCTCTTTTCAGTAAATACAAATTATTCCTTTCAGCCTAATAAAGTAGAAATGGCGCAATGGGAATGAACAAAAATTGAACATGTCAGTTGGATAACTTTGTGCTTGTGGAATCGACATCATTTGTGTGCAACTTGTTTTCACTGCTAGTCTGTGTATATTGTGTTAGTGTTGCCCAGAGAAATATACCAATATGGTGAACACATATATGTTTATGTATGTCTACACACGTGTGTCTGTAAGTGCATATGAGCTAGAGGGAGAATGCATCATTTGTAAATATTGGCTCCTTCACTCTCAGAGGCTGGCAAGTCTCAAACCTTCAGAGTTTCAGGTTTGGGGAAGCCAGCGATGGAGACTCAGGAGAGGCCAAGCTAGAGTTGCTGTGGAACTGGGAAGAGCTGGTGCTTCCAAAGTCATGAAGAGGGATTCTTCCGTCAGGAAGTCATTAGAGGAGACTGACCAGCTTTTGACATCTGGCCCTCAACTCCACATAAGGGAGTGTAATATGTCTTACTCAAAACCTCATGATTTAAATATAGGCCACATCTAAAAGCACTCTCATAGAAATATTCGGAATGTTTGAGCAAATCCAAATACCTGGACACCATGGCCCAAACGGGCTGACACATATTAACCATCATATAGGTCACTGTTAATTACTCATGCTAATGTAAATGAAAATTTTCTTTAACAATTAAGCTTTAGCATATGCAGTAACTTGAAAGGAAGTGTGTAGCCTTCTTGGATGGGGCCCATAGGCTCCAAGTTCTGCTTCTCCTGCTCCATCTCTATGTTTTCCTTTGGAGCCTAATTTTTTTCTCTTCCTCTCCAATCCACTAAAACTTGCTAAGGTACAAGGTACCGCATTCTAAATGATCTTGGAGTTCCATTTCTTGATCTGGCTACTCAGTTACTCCTCTGGAGAAATCTCACTGTGATCTTCCAGTTGACTAAAATTTACCATCCCAAACCTGTATTCTTGAAGAAATAAAAAGCACAACAGCTTATTTTGTTTATGACTCATTGTTTATAAGTCATATGATAGTCAACTGAATACAAATAAGGTTCTATGACATTTTAATTAATACCAAATTAGCATGCAAAAAGTTGTTCAGTATACAATAGATTATTAAAATGTTAATCAAAATTGACCTGAGTTCACTGACAATGTTCTGAAGGCCTGAAGTTCATACAAATTTAATATGTTCAATGTGTATATTGTTTTTGTTTTCACACACTGATTCATGCATCAACACAAAGTCTATGAAACTGGCTTTTCTCCCCCAATCACTTTTGTAATCTTTCCACACTGTTTATTCTACAATAATCTCCTGCATTGTGTCAGAAATTGCGCTTGTATTAGAAGTTCTAAGATGAAAAGCACTAATCCTTTGATCAAGAATAGCTAATGATGGCAATAGGGAGGCAGAGAAGGACACTGAGGATAGTATGCTTCTGTATTGGGGAGTTCAGATGCAGGCACCAAACACAGCCAAGAAAGGTAGGCAGATATTTTTAGGGAAGGCAACATCTGGTGGAAAATGACAGATGTGGGAAGATGAGGTAGAAAAGACACTGAGGGTAAATAGAGTTTCATGGAAAGTAGTAAGATGGGGAGCATTGTCCAGGACGGTGTGCCCCACATGGAGGTACTTTCAGAAGGGGAGCAGGCATGCATGTAAATGTTGAGGGCTACCTTGTAGGGAGGGAGCCACAGGGAGCTGAGGGCTGCTTCTGCAGAGGGTATTGGGTATGCCTTAGTTGGGCTGTACAGCTCGTACTCACTCAGCAGACTGCCTAGTTTAGGCTGCTCAGTTGAAGTGCAGTGCTGCCACCTCCTCACCCTCTGCCTCAAAGCTTTGTAGAGAGCTCCGAGAGCTCCACTTGCCCCAGCTGTGCGAAGGCAGGGGCGAACCCAAATTCATTAGTCATTTAATGTGGGAACTGTTCAGCAGCAGCGGGATGCTCTGGAGACGGTTACACTGTGGGAGGGAGGCTTCACTGAGCTTTCTTTTTTTTCCCCTTTTCTTTAATTTTTATTTTTGTGCCCCTGGCAAACTCATTTTCCATATCCAAACGACTTTGCCAAACTGCTTCCTGAAGAAGTATCTTGTTGTATCTCTGCATTCTAAAGTGCCTTGTCCAGGATGATAATGACCTTCGGAGAATTACAGTCAACAGTATCACAGCGAGACTAACTTTCTTTTACTCTGGAACTCTCTAAACTGTGAGGCAAAGGGAAGAATGGGTATGCTTAGCTTTTGTCATGGAGCAAGAAGGGAGGTATGTCTTCACATGGGTCACCTGTCAACAAGCGGGTGTATTCCATACCTTGTGGTTCTTGAGTTCTGAACTGCTTCTCTGGGATGGACAACCTCCAGGAACATCTGAATGCATCCAGCAGGTAATCCATAAAGGTGATACTGGAGCATCATGAGGAAAACTTTCTTGACACAAGATATAACTTACACTGAGCATTATTCATGAATTTTTACCATAACCTTAATAATTTTCACAGCTACAGTTACTATGTGACCACTCTTGCCAAAGCACATTAATTTGCAAGGGTGCCCTTCCTGGCTAATGCTGGCTCTACCGTCAGTGCTGTGGGCCTAGGGTAACCACTGTTAGACTTTTAACGTTCTTGTGTGTGAGGGTGTGCGTATAGGTGCACCTGCATTTTAAGCATTCTGTGTGTTATTTTTGTTCTGACAACTTAAATTATGTCTTGCTTGTAGTATCTGCCACCTCTCAGAGATAGTCAATTCTAGATAACAGTGGCTCTGCAGGAAGTGGCCTTTGATATTTCTAGAGTATCTCTCTCTGACCTTGTCACTAGGATGCTTTACTTCTCTCTCTTAACCATACCTTGGCCCAGTAACAGGAAATTAGGGTTCATCCCTGTAGCACAGATCCCAGTGGCAGTACACCAACTAGCCAGCCCCAAAGTAATTACCTCACATTTCCAGGACGCTGAGCAGTGAAGGCCTAAACCTCCTTTTCTCCATGTCTTCTTTCTCCTGATCACTAGTTCCTGTTTTGAATTTTCTTTGTCAAGTGGCTTTGTGTCTCACAGATGCCTTCTCTTTCATTGAGTCTCCCCATGACTGTTCCTGGCCCTTTTCATCACTTGGATCTGCAATCCAAGGCACTCTCTATGTCAGATTTACTTTGTCTTCAATTTTGTATAAGTCAGTGGTTTAATAGAGTAAATTCAGGTGGGAAATCCAAACAGAGATATAGAGAGAAAGTAGGTGGAGTCAAGGAGATGCCATGTAGCTGCTGAAGGAGAAAGATACTAGCCACCAGTCAGAATTTTGCCAGTAGGCCACAGCCTCATGGTGATTCACAAATTATAGAAATGGGTTAATTTAAGACGTAAGAGTTAGCTAGAAATATGCATAAGCTATTGGCCAAACAGTGTTATAATTAATATAGTTTCTGTGTGAATATTTGGATCTGAGCGGCTGGGAAACAAACAAAACAAAACAAAACAAAAAAAACCAAAAACCAAACAAACAAAAAAACAGTCTCTGCCTACAGCATTCAGAAGGTAGTGTGGCTGTTGTTCATGGCTGTTATCCAGGTCTACAGTAAGGGAATGAGAACAGTAAGAAATGCTGAAAGATTTAAAAATTGTGAATGTTGAAAATAGCAGCAGCAAGGTTAACATTTGAGGATTAGCAGAGTGCAGGGGAACCACCTGCAATTGTTAAAGAGGAAGCTCATGCTTTTCTCTGGATCAGCAGGAGAGATGCATTGAGGCCAAGACTCTCCTAATAAAAGGCTTCAACTTTTCTGTTGTTTTTGCTTGCTTGTTTGAGGCAGGGTTTCTTCATGTAGCCTTGTCTAGACTGAAAGTCACTATGTTGACTAGGCTGGCCTCTAGCTTGCAGAAATACTTTTTCCTCTGCTCCCCTACTCCTGCGATTGAGAGCTTGCTTTAAGGTTCTAACTTTTGCAAAAACAAATCCATTTGCAAACAGAGGACCTAAACTTAGACTCCAGCCACAGGAATCCCCTGCTTAAAAATAAACATCTAGGGAAGTGTTGCTTCCAGGTCAACGTAGAAGACACATGGAGACCATTACAACTGTGAGCCAAGGGATTCAGGCAGCATCTCAAGCTGGCAGCAGAAATTGACTGTGGCACTGGTTTGAGGTCATGAAAGGCATCTCATACTCCTGCTTCCCTGACTTTCCTGCCCCAATCTTTGAGCCAACATAATCCTTTTTTTCTTCAGTTGCTCATTTCGCTGTTCCCAGGTATCTTGTCACAACAAGAAAAGTAACTGATGCAGAAAGCATAGGCTGTTGTTAATTAATGGTCAGTGTCCTACTTAACACTGACCTTACCAGGAATATCTTATGCAGGACATACTATGCTGTCTACTAGAAATAAATACTAGTAAAATAATTATAGCTGGCTTCATCTTTGTCGAGCATGCCATATCTGCTCATCCTTGTTACATCCACTTCTTTAAGTCATTATGGTGGAGCCACCAGAGTGATTCTGAAGAATTGCTGTATCCTTTTCTTCCTCCATATTTGTTTTACGTCACTGTAGTTAGAAGGATTTTTGTGCTTGAGCCAGGCTTTTGTCTTTAAGCCCACTGTAAATACATTTCAAATACTACCAGTCACTACTGTGTCAGTATTTGACCACTGTTTCCTCGACGCATGAGTCTGAAGTCATTCCATATTTGACGGTCTTCTTAAGCAGATAGCTCTGTTCTGGCCTCAGCTGTGTTGAAAGCTTAGTTTCCTCAGGATGCTGGGCTAGTGGGGAAGAAGACACTGCCACATTTTTTTTAATAATGTTCATTTTATCAAAGGAAAATTATTAGGGTCATCTACTTTGGTAACAATCAGGATTCAGGTGAGAAAACAAAAGTAGTATTTGAGAAGATTCAGCTGGAGTTTAGAGGTGGGTGTTTAAAAGTGACCACAGCTGTTACCCATCTTACTCACGTTTATCTTATGCCAAAGAGGATTTGAGGTGATGTTTTTATGTAAAACTAAAAATCAACTCCTGGGTTAAACTTTTAAAACTGTGCCTATAAATTCTGTTAAATATTAATGCTAGAAGGAAGGAAACGTATGATGTCATCCCCTCATATTCTAAGAAGGATTGGTTTCAGGCTGGTCAAGTAATTTCTGTAAGACTGGTTAGCATGCTCGCATAAGCTTCCCACCCCTCCCATACACCCTAAGTCGCCTCTGGCACAGAATACCTGATGCATGGTAAGTACTGTGGGAAGGGTTGTCATTCCACATTATCGAGAGATTCACTGCCAGAAAAATAGTCTGTATTTAGTAAGGAAAGATAGGGGTTTTTCCCCTGACTATTTTCAGGCCACAGGTAGTGGGATTCATAGATGAGGAGTTACATACATAAGTTAACTGCACTGGTTTATCAGGCAAGAGCAGCATCTATGCCAGTCTCAAAACTAGAATCTTATTTCTTCAATACATAGTTGTGAGGATCTCCGATGAACCCAGGCCCATGTGCATCAGTGGCATGAAGATGAAATGTAGTAATCTCTAAAGTCTAGGACTTGAAAACTCATGGTATAATTACAGAAAGAATTCATCATAGGACTTCTAACAAAAAATAACAGAAAAAACATGCCAAGACAGCAGGTGCTGTGAGCCAAATGGTTGTAAAACAGCTAATTTTCCTTGAGAAAAAAAGTGTCCATTAAGGGCCTGTCCAGGTGTTAGACAAATAATTTTTATGCTTAATTTTATTTTCCAAAACAGAGTTTTACTATGCAGACCAGTCTGATATCACACTAATCTTCCTGCCTCTGATTCCCAAATTCTGGGATTACGGGTATGTGCCGTCATATCTACTCTGTTTTTCTTTCTTCGTTTGTAGATATTTAAGGCAATGCCTCACACAGTCTCTACTATACTGAGATATGCCCAACCCCTGATTTGTCCAAATCTTAAGAGACAGGGGGAAACCATTCTAGGCAGAGACAAAAGGTTTGTACGAAGGTATTGTGGTGTGAATGGATGGCCCACTGGGTGGCTTCTAGATGCTTCTGTAGCTGAGGAAGCTGACTTTGGGGCAGAAGCTGGGAGGGAAGTGGGGAAGGGCTTTGTGTACATTGCTCAGTAGCTTACATTTTGCATTTTTTAAAACATTCTGAAATACTCTTTGGGGAAAATGTGTTCAACAAATATTTACAGAGATCATTCATGTGGCACAGTCTGGACTAGGCATGGGCACACAGTAATAAAGGAACCCAAACCCCAGCTCTCAGAATCTCAAGGGGAGTTAGACATGAAGAGAAACAATGGTAACTCAAGGGCACGTTGAGTTGTTCAACTCAGGGGAATTAGAAGCATAAAGGATGGATTTGTTTGCTTTGTGAAGAAAATAATCCATTTTCGACCATGACAGAAATAATTACATTGCTAACCAAAATTTAATGTGTCTATCATGTCATTGTTGTGGAGTGAAAGCTTGAAAAGTATTTGAAGAGAAAAAAATTCATGCTGGCACTCCACTTTCACAGATTTGGTGTTCAGAGCACAGACATGTTCCCCTAAAAGGGAAATTGGAATAGAGTTTGGATTTAATTGCTTCTTCTGAACTGCCCTGAGAGAAAGCTGTTGGCTTTCTCAGGCCTTTACCAGTTTTGTTATCAATAATAGAAGAGAAGAGGCTTAAATGCAGCTTCCTCACTAGGGAAATGCTGTCACAGGAGCCAATGACCTAAATTGTATTTAAACACCAACCTTTCCAAAGTGAAGAGGACACATTTGCCCTTTGAATATTAAACCAGTCCTGAAACTGGGACAAAAGGCTCACAAAGAGCCCTTTGACTGCGCTCTTCCTTGAAAAAAGTGGTGCTGGGGTGCTTGTTACCTTGAAGAAATTAGGTAAAATTCCTGGGCCTATTGTAGGAGAGCTGTTTTTGGAGGTTCACCCTCCACAATGTAACCATGTTCCAAAGTTTAGGGTCCCTTGGCTGAGTATGAATCAGATTCCTTGGGAATTACTTAGCCCACCCAACTACCTCTATACTTCGCTCTTTTATCTCAGTCTTCAGTTATACATATAAATGAAATTCAGATCTCTCTCTAGTCAATATAATCTTTCTAACTACTTTTGACAATACTTTTCATGTTAGTATTATTGAGGGAGGAAACGAATGATGACCAAGACAAGATGAGCAATTTCCATGGTGAAGGTTGATTAACTGAGGAATAATGTGGTGGGTACATGTGAATAAATGAAAACCACCTAGCAAGTCATCCCAAGAGCAAGGATCATGTCTTATCCACGGTTCATTCCCTTACACATATACTCGAGACACCAGATACCTCATTAAATAAAATAGCAGGAAGAAGAGACAGTGAGTGTAGTATTTTAAGGGAAAAAAGCAAAAGAAAAGAACATAGCAGATGAACTTCAGGTAGATCCATGACCAAAAGAGAGGCACGTTTAGGTTTTAGACACATAGCAGAAAGCAAGTAGCCAAAAGGAAACTTGAAATTCATGCAGAATTTGGTAAGAAGAAAGAATGAGTTATAGAACATGCTAGGATACAAAGTGTAACTTAGGCTCAACCTAAGAATCTCTGCTATGATTGAGTGATGACTCTAAGTTCCTTTTCACACACTGAGTGCCAAATCACAATAGCTAGTATTTAATGAACATTTATTGTGCCAAAGGCAAGAGATTTACACATGATGGACATACAATGAACATCTGTTGACAAGGTTAATAAAGATGATATTTTATCTTCTAACAGAAAAAGACTAGCTAAAGTTGCAAAAATTTGTTGAGGGAGAAAAGGAAATTTTAGACATTTTTTATCAGTTAAGATAATTGCAGTTGACATTGAAGAAATGATTGTTTTGTGTCAATTGTATATTTTACATTTACCTTATTTTACTTAGTCCTTACTCTAAATTTACAAGAAGTGGTAGGGAATAATATTTTTGATGTTGATATTTAAGACAATGAGATTATTTAGAGTAGGGAACTCTTGGTTAATTGGATTCAGAAAATGATATGAAAACGCTGAAATTTGGACTTGACCTCTGCCTCCAGAAACTAAAATCTACTGACAATGAAGAAATGAGGCTGGTCTTTGAGAATCCCTTATTTCTTTGTGCCTAGGGGTATTTTTTTTCTTGATTATATATCCATTTATAGACAGATTATGTACATCTAGATCTATCTACATGTATTCACATGTGTCTGTGAGTACAAGTACATATTCATGTATGCATATACAGATAAATATATGTTTGAATTATATACATATAGATTTATACATATGTGCCCTATGTATCTATCTATCTATAGATTGTGCATATATATATATATATATCCATCTAAATATACCCACAGATCCATATATTTAAAGAACTGTGCCATAAAAAGTCATTTTTTAAAATAACTTCTAGTCAAGTGATCTGAGAAATGGTGATGTACAGAATTTTAAACCTGGAAAGAATGTAATTAGATATCTGACCCCATTTCTCCCTTATCCTGAGTGTAGAGGAGTGAGTGATTTCGCAGGATCACATGTTAACAAAGTTTGGGTGTCATCAATACTATACAGACATGTGACCAATGTTACTACATACACATAGGTGTTTATATTTATTTTCAATGTTGTCAAGAACTCAGCATTGTATATGGCCATTACTGACCAGCAGTAGAAACAGTGACTGGAGAGTAGATGGAAGTAATTGCCTTTAAACAAGGAAACTCAGTGTGAACGTTTAACAAGCTGACTTGCCTGAACATATCTGTTCCTTTGTCTTTCTTTAAAGATTTCTGTCTAGCTGATATTGCAAATCATGTTTCCTCAATTCCCATACAGCACACAAATTAATGTTAGGATGCCACTGGGCTCCCACTGTGAACTGTTGATTTCTACAGCTTCTTCTTAGCTGTCTTCATTTTAATTCATTATAGTCTGATTGAGGTTGAGTTTGTGGCGAGGGCCCCAGGTGTAATCAGGGGCTAATCGTAGGTAAGTAGGCAGACTGCGCAGGCCCTGCTTTTGACTGTAGAGTCACCTCTGCTATGAAGTTCTCCTGACAAGAGGGTGTAAAACCAAAAGCCAACCAACCGAACAAGCAACAACAACAGCAAAAACAAACAAAAGGCCTACGGGTATTGGGCGCATATTTATAGCATTCCCCTTTCTCTATGGCAAGATGTTCCTGGGAACCCTAGATGGCTCAAAGAGACTTCTTCACAGAGCTGTCCTGCCATTGCCGCACATCTCCACTGCTAAGTCGTCTGTGATAGCTGGCTGCTTGTTCAATCCAAGGCCTCCAGTCTTTTGGATGAGATGAAGCTGAAAATGCTCTGTTGGAAATGCCCTTCAAAACTACTGATTTGTTATTTTGCCACCCGTGAATCCCTTCTGGAGTGTACTTGCTGGCTTCTTAGAACTTCCATTTCTTCTATTTTTAAGTCCTAACATTCAGGGACTCATAAACTGAATGACTGGGATGCAACTTTACTTTTTTTTTTTCCCTATGGGGAATATATTTGGTTCTAGGAGAAAGTCAGTGGTACCAATAAGTTCTGAGTGGCTTATACCAAGCTTATAGAAGTTTAGAATAATAATATATGTGTATGCTTTAAAAGTTCACAGTATTAATTATAAATAAACACTGCATAACATATGACTAACTTGTCCTACATATACATTAGGTGATGGCAAGCTTTGTGTATGATGCACACATGGAACCCAAAGTGTTAACAATACATTTCAGAGTGATGAACAGTGTCTTCTCAGACATTCTCTTAGTTTTCTTCTTCTTTTCTTATTTTGACAGATATGCAGTGATTTTATAAAAAGGGACGAATGTTTGAAAGCAGGTCTGCTCTCCAGTCTCTTTCACAACAAACCATGAAATCACAACAAACCTGCCAGAATCAGGAAGGACACAGGAAACGGCCAGTGTTTCCTGGGATGTGGCCAAATAGGCCGCAGGATCTCATTTCTCCCTCACTTTCTTCTCCAAAGAAAGAGCTGTTCTGGGCCAGAATAGTGTAAGGGAGCACGAAATGACTGATGTGCTGTAAGATGGGCTGGAGGCAAAATCTGATCATTGAATTTTCAGTTTTTATTTCTTTTGAAATGCTGAATAGCGTCTCTCTCTTCTCACAGAAATTACAAAAATATAAATTCAGTGGACTCTAGCCAATCTGGAAGTTAACGTTAGAAGAGTGTTTGTCTGTGGAGATGACTGTAACACTTTAGATGAAGAAAAACCCTGCTGTCATTCAAAGTTCTAGTATCACCTTCATCATTTATTTGAGTGTGCATACTCATGTGTCCACATATATGTCCATTTGCATGGATGGGCTCTCCTACAGTCTGTGGGAGAACTTAGTCTCTCTTAAGAACTGCACAGCACTCATAAAGTGAGCAGAGATGGGCTCTTTGTTTTCTCTCAGAGTTCCAGGGGCATGCTTTTTTTNTATAGTCTGATTGAGGTTGAGTTTGTGGCGAGGGCCCCAGGTGTAATCAGGGGCTAATCGTAGGTAAGTAGGCAGACTGCGCAGGCCCTGCTTTTGACTGTAGAGTCACCTCTGCTATGAAGTTCTCCTGACAAGAGGGTGTAAAACCAAAAGCCAACCAACCGAACAAGCAACAACAACAGCAAAAACAAACAAAAGGCCTACGGGTATTGGGCGCATATTTATAGCATTCCCCTTTCTCTATGGCAAGATGTTCCTGGGAACCCTAGATGGCTCAAAGAGACTTCTTCACAGAGCTGTCCTGCCATTGCCGCACATCTCCACTGCTAAGTCGTCTGTGATAGCTGGCTGCTTGTTCAATCCAAGGCCTCCAGTCTTTTGGATGAGATGAAGCTGAAAATGCTCTGTTGGAAATGCCCTTCAAAACTACTGATTTGTTATTTTGCCACCCGTGAATCCCTTCTGGAGTGTACTTGCTGGCTTCTTAGAACTTCCATTTCTTCTATTTTTAAGTCCTAACATTCAGGGACTCATAAACTGAATGACTGGGATGCAACTTTACTTTTTTTTTTTCCCTATGGGGAATATATTTGGTTCTAGGAGAAAGTCAGTGGTACCAATAAGTTCTGAGTGGCTTATACCAAGCTTATAGAAGTTTAGAATAATAATATATGTGTATGCTTTAAAAGTTCACAGTATTAATTATAAATAAACACTGCATAACATATGACTAACTTGTCCTACATATACATTAGGTGATGGCAAGCTTTGTGTATGATGCACACATGGAACCCAAAGTGTTAACAATACATTTCAGAGTGATGAACAGTGTCTTCTCAGACATTCTCTTAGTTTTCTTCTTCTTTTCTTATTTTGACAGATATGCAGTGATTTTATAAAAAGGGACGAATGTTTGAAAGCAGGTCTGCTCTCCAGTCTCTTTCACAACAAACCATGAAATCACAACAAACCTGCCAGAATCAGGAAGGACACAGGAAACGGCCAGTGTTTCCTGGGATGTGGCCAAATAGGCCGCAGGATCTCATTTCTCCCTCACTTTCTTCTCCAAAGAAAGAGCTGTTCTGGGCCAGAATAGTGTAAGGGAGCACGAAATGACTGATGTGCTGTAAGATGGGCTGGAGGCAAAATCTGATCATTGAATTTTCAGTTTTTATTTCTTTTGAAATGCTGAATAGCGTCTCTCTCTTCTCACAGAAATTACAAAAATATAAATTCAGTGGACTCTAGCCAATCTGGAAGTTAACGTTAGAAGAGTGTTTGTCTGTGGAGATGACTGTAACACTTTAGATGAAGAAAAACCCTGCTGTCATTCAAAGTTCTAGTATCACCTTCATCATTTATTTGAGTGTGCATACTCATGTGTCCACATATATGTCCATTTGCATGGATGGGCTCTCCTACAGTCTGTGGGAGAACTTAGTCTCTCTTAAGAACTGCACAGCACTCATAAAGTGAGCAGAGATGGGCTCTTTGTTTTCTCTCAGAGTTCCAGGGGCATGCTTTTTTTCTTTTTTTTTCTTTTTCTTTTTTCTTTCTTTCTTTTTTTTGTGGTTTTTCAAGACAGGATTTCTTTGTAGTTTATGAGGGTATCCTGAAACTAGAAGATCAGGCTGGCCTCAAACTCACAGAGATCCGCCTGCCTCTGCCTCCCGAGTACTGGGATTAAAGGTGTGTGCACCACCACAGCCCGGCGCATGCTGTCTTGTATTCTTTTTATAATCACTTTATTGTAATGAACTCACCAATAAATACATTGCATAGTGAGATTAACGTAGCTACTAACACAAACACTTGCCCCCTCCCAAACTCCACGCATCTCAGTGGACTTCTACAGAGTTAGAATGGCCATCCTACAGTCATGGAGCTGACTGGGGTTCTTTACTTCCAGTAGCAATTATATTTTTATGGACTTATCACACACACACATACACACACATACACACACACACAGAGAGGGGGGAGAGAGAGAGAGAAACAATTGTGATAGAGCTGAAACTCGAAATACAATTAGCTTTCTGTCCCTTTACTTGCATCCTAAGACTTCCAGTGGAAAGAGTGAGCATGGACATGATGGCCATCTTCATTCAGGTCCGAGAAAACAGCTGCAGCACTTAGAGACAAGTAGTGAGGAAACTCGCCCAAAAAGGGTGCGAGTGTGTGCTGTTTGCACTCTGTGTGAGAGCAGCACTTGCAACATTGTTTTGAACTTGCATTTCTCCCTGATCACTTGTTTTTATTGAAATGGAAGTAAATGAACTAATTTTTGAAACGTTAACTTCACTCAAATTTAAGTTCTGTCCTCTAGATGCAAGAAAGCCAATCTTGCACATTATCCTGCTTGAGTAAATGATTACCTTTAACTCTCAACTGGAGAAAACCTTGTTGTTGTTGTTTTTGTTTAAGAAAAGAATAAGAATGCACTTCACTTTTTAAAAATCATTGATCTCTCCGATCACAAAGAAGAGAATTGTAATGCCATGAGAAATCACCCTGATGGAAATCTCCATTATCGAGTCCGTATCTCTAGTAGTTATCTGTGTGAGCAGTAAAAAAAGACCCTGGTGGCTGTTAGAAGATAAATACACTGGCATGAAAAATTCTCAAATTCTACCTTGGACGGGAGAATTGTGTTTCTCTTCTACATAAGTTAGCATTCAAGATGGCATGAAAGCCGTTCAAGACTTAAAAAAAAGAAAAAAAAAAAAAAGATTGCTACTGGCCCCTCACCTTGATCTCAAATCCAATTTCTTTCATTGAGGAAAAAAAATAATCAGGACAATAGTTTTATCTCTTCTATATGACAAAAGACTTAGCAAACCTCCTCTGTATTCACTTAAGTGAATTCTTTGTTGATGAAAACAAAAGGGGGTTTGTTCTCATACATTCTAATTGCCAAATGTAATCAGAAACTCAGAAGTCTCAGAAGCACTGGGGATCTAGTTTTGTGCCCTTTGTGCCTTACTTTAGGCAAAAGCCCAGGACTTTCCCAGGGCTTGGATTACAGTCCATTTGGTAGATAGTCATCTGTGTGGACGATATGAGTGTAGAGTGGCTGTTCCGAATGGAGCACGATAAGTGAACTTAAGATCCTGCTGGAGCCTGGGGGCCTTGTCCTTTTACTTGCTGAGCCTTGATTATAGATCACTGAGCACGAGCAGTAAGATCAATGCTGCTTGCTGACTTGGCTGTCAATATTTTATTATGAGAATGGAGTTTCCCTCAATACTACACAATCTGATCTTTGGTACTTGTTTATAAATCTGTCCCATGTGGCAGAGAATGATCACTCTGTACCAAGGACTGCATTTAACACTTTTCAGGCATTTAATACATTCTTTTCTACCACAGGCCAGTTAAGATCACCCTTTCTAGTGCCTACAAGAAAGCTAAGCTTAATTAGTTGTGTATTTCACTGCTGCTGGATTATAGATCCATGGTTGCTCTTCTTTTCATCCCGGCCCTTGGTTTCCTCCAGGGTATTCCTCTTGCTAAACTCTTACGTCTCATGGAATAATGTGAATTCTCTGGGATGGAACACAGTGCTTGGAAATGGAAAGGACATAGAGAAACAGTCAAGCTCATACAATAAGAAAATTTCAGAAGAATCAATTTTTTTAGTTTTAAATATATCAAAAATAATCTCTGTAAGTGATTATTTGTGCATCTGTACTATTCAGTCTCACATTCTTAGCACCAATCCTGTGATCAGCAAATGGAACTGGCCAAAAATACCTAAACAAATGAATGTCTACAGTTAACTGTAGGCAGAAGCATCCTGCAGTGTTTAATGAAAAGTCTACACTATAATAATAATGATGGATATTTATTTCCTCAATTCCAATGAATGCTATACTGGTTATAAATATTCAGAAATTTAGAATCACATTTGAAAAGATATTAAATACCTAATTTGCCTTTGTTAGTCTTGGGTCAGTAGCAAAATTCTAAGATACCTCTCCATAAGTTAAGTGCTGAAATTTCAAATTGAGAATGCTTTATAATTTATTATTTATTAAGAAGGAAAGTTGGAAAAATTGTACTTGGTAAATTGAAAACTCCAGTCTTTTAGGAAAACAAAATTGTGAGCAATCACATTTAAATTCCAGATAATTGATGTTGTTTCCTTTTCCATAGTTTAGAAAGGGTGCCTTGAGTTATCACTGTCCAGCTGTAGAGGACATACTCACATCCGGCCTATGTAAACGAAGTCTTCCCACTACACTATACCATTGCCGCCCCATCTTCCTTTGTGTAGATTATTGAACACAGAGGCATGGATTCTTGTTTGAAAACAGGTTCTTTTGTTTTTATTGAGGTGAAAATTTGTTTTGTTTTAGCATTTGTTGAATAACTATGTCAGACATTGAACAAGAAGTCTGTAACTGAGTGAGGCATGATTCTGGAAGTAGATGCTTTAGCCATCAGACAGATGATTTGATGACCAGGTGATACAGACACAAAGATACTATAGAGATATAAATGTATGTCAACGAATGTGTTCCCATGGCTGAAATCCAAAGTTATTGTACCATTTTAAATTGGAGTCACCCAAACAAAATTCATTATCACTCTTATACACTCATGTCTTTCATTGTAGCTCTTGCCTTTCATTGTAGATTGGGCTTTCTGTTTCCATGGCCTTTGAGTACTAGGATATGCTCGGAGACTGGCCTTTTCTGAGCATGTATCCCGACTGTCTTCAGCAATGTGTGTGTGTGTGTGTGTGTGACTGGGGATCATTGGAAATGATAACAGACTCAGTCTCAACCAAATTACAGCACACAAGAAGCTTGTTGGTTCCTGTCGTTGGAAACCCAGGAGCTGCCAGGCTTCAGGTAGACAGTGTTTTGCTTGATCCTGGTTATTATTCTTCCTCTGGTCATATTGATTCTCAGTCAGGATCTCCTCTTGCTATTCAAGATGTCTGCAGCAACTCCTGATACACAATTTCATATTTTCAAGTTTTTGGTCACAACCCTATAACAAATCCTTATCAAGAGGTCTCACAGGGAAAGGCCATGCCCCAGTGGGCTGAAGCTGATGTGGATTTTTCAGCTAAGCAGTAGAGAGTGAGGATGAGAGTGGGGTGGCTCCTCAGAAGACTGGAGTTCAGTTACCAGAAGTGTGAGAGGAAGGCTGAGCATAGAAACAGCAGAAATAAAACCACGGAGGCTAAATTGAGAAATCTTCCTTGCCTACCCAGAAACCAACTTTTATAGTGAAAGTTGCCAGCATGTCCAAGAATGAATTATTTCATTTGTAAGAGAATGGTAAGCGTTCTATTTTCAAGGTTTGATAGCCCAAATTGTTCCTTATTGGATCAGAGTCAAAAGACAGGATCAGCACCAGCTACAGATGGATGAGTCCTCCATTCCACATCAATTAACAATCAGGAAAATAACCTTACAGACACACAGACATGCCCATAGGTTGGTCTAATGGAGGCAATTTCCCAATTGAGCTTCCCTTTTCTCTTATGTTTCAAGTTGACAACTACAATTAACCATCACACAACACTAGGCAAAAGATCAAAGTAGCATTGTGAGTTAGGTAGTTATTAGTGTCACTTAATACTGAAGCATAATAAAAGCTCACAAAGTTGTCTAAGATCATAATGTGAACAAGTGCCGGAGTTGACAACAAGCTTAAGTCCAAGAGACAACTTTGAGAGACAACAATTTATCTTTTGCCGATAGGCTTCTCCAATAATAGATGTAATTTAAAGCAAGAAAAGCAGCTATCTATCTATCTAGATAGATAGATAGATAGATAGATAGATAGATAGATAGATAGATAGATAGATACAGATATATCTCAAGGCAAATAGGAATAGTAGGGTAACCATCTTAGAGGAACCCTTGATAAAATGAAGGTCCAGAATAAGGAATAGCTAAGAAGCTAAGATAATTCTGGATCTGTAGCCTGTTCTATGAGTGCATGAGAAGGACCTCATCAAAGAAAAGGCACACAAAGACTTCACCTACTTGTGAGAGAAATTGCTTGTAGAAAGGGTATTAAGTTTATTGCATGAAAAATGGTTGCTAGCTATTTCAGGGACATAACTTGCTGCTAAACAAAGTCTTCTTAGTAATTGTCTCAAGCTTCCATTTCTGCTGCTCAGAGGACTTTTCTGCTACCTCTTCAACCTGTCCCTCAAACTTGAAATGCAGCTTGCTCCATGATTCCTTCCTTGATTCCCTTCCCCACTGACACCAAGCTAGGCGTGTCCTTCTGGTAATTCCCAGGTCACAGACTCTAAGAACTCCTGTGACTCCTGCACTACCTTTATTAGTGTAGAACTCTTGTTTCTCATAGCAGACCATAGCCCTAAGAGTAACTTCCAAAGTCAAAGATGCATGACAAGTCTCCAAAGAGAAAGACAGGATGAGTGTTTCAGATCTGGAAATGGCTTTTCTTACACCCACATAGTAATTATTCTACCTTGGGGTGGTTAGAGCTAGGAAACTTCATTATGCCTGTTTAAACTCTACTGCTTCTGCTTAGAAATGCCAGTCTACAACTTGGGTCGCTCAGGCACTTTTGGACTTTAATAAGTCACTTGAATCTAGAGCTAGCGCAGAGAGTGTTTGTTATTTGAAAGTATTTTGGTAACTAAACAACGACGGTTGAATTTGTATAATAAGATATATTAAATTATTACCTATAGGCCTTTCAAAAATATTGTCTATCAGTCTTTGAGAACATGATATACAAGGTTTTGAGGATACATTGAGCTGATCCAGGCTGTGGTTTATATTTCTGTAGTGTTCCCACTTCATAAAATGAGGTCCCTCCTCTGCCATCTGGAGACGTTCCACTCATAATGAGTTTGAGTTTCTTCCATCTTAAAATCCATTTTCTCTTTCCAGGTATAATTACATGTTCTGTCCTCTTTGCAGCTTGAGTACTTAAACAACCCTCCTTCCCAGAGCTTGTCTCAAGTGACTTTCCTTCCACAGTTGGCTCTGGAGTTGCTGTATCCTGACATGTGTGACTGATGGTCACTATGCACAAAAGTTCATTAAAGCATAGAGAGATTTTCTTCATTGTATTTTTAGTATCCAGACCAGCATCAAGAACAAGGGACACAATAGAACTCAACTAAAGAACCAGTACGAGGACAAGGGGTGAGGCAGATGGACTATTACAGGTGTAGTCTCTTTCTGTCAACATTTAAAGTCAAAGAACATTGTAGCCATACTTTTGAAAAGTTCTTAAATATTTGCCTTTCTAATACTTGTTTGCTTTGTACTTTGTGCAGATTGGAATTTTCAAGCTACAATTATTCCATGGACCCATGCTAAAGTCATTTATTAGTTATAAGTGTTTTCTTAGTCTTTGTGCTCAGTAGAATAGAATTGGCCTCAATGTGCAATAGCCTATGTTTAAAATGTCCTTTGCTCATTGAAAGAAGGAAATTAGCTTCCATTTGTATGCACTGGCTCACTGGTGGGCGCTCTTCACCTACCTCTTTTCGCCCCTCCTCTCTGAAAGCAAATTAACCCAAGTGTATATTACATTACTAAAGAACACACCTAGACAAGCAGTGAGGTGCAAATACGTGAGGGCCCACCAGGCAATCTTACTGCTGTGCTCTACAAAGGCACATCCAAAATATAAGTCTTGGAACAGTTATAAATGCAAATAACTTGGTTTTTTTAAATAAAAGGCACACAGAGATATGCACACTCACAATATTGTGAATGAGGAACAGTGGAGGGAGTGAAAGGAAAGTATTCATTTCTGCTGGAATATGAAAGCTTTTCTCTAGGAACTGGCACCTGCATTATGCTGTGATGTATATAGCATTAGAAATACAGAGTGTGGGGAGAAAAGAAAAGAAAGCTTTTGAGAATAAATTATAATTTGGGCTCAGGGATTGAAGCAACAAGCTTAGTTGGCCTGGAGAGGGTACAGGACATAAGGTATGTCTACTGTGCCAGCTTTCTATGACTGTAACAAATCACTTGAGAGATTTTTAAAAGAGGTAACTTCATTTGTCTCACAGTTAATGGGTGTTTCAGGTTATATTTGACTATGAGCCTCTGTAAATAGAGAGATAAGGAAGGGTACACAGCACCTGGCTGTGTACCTCTTAGACAACTTTCCATTGAGATAGTTCACAGACAAGTAGATAATCATATGCAAGCAGATTAATGCTTTGCAATATGCACACTCCTATGGCCACAATATCTCCTAATAAAGGAGTGGAGAATGACCAAGATGGGATGAACTTTTTAAATTGGTATAGGATATCTTTAACAGTTTATAGGTGCATCAAAAACAAAATTTGTCCTATTAAACATATCAAATTTAAAGACTCTCTGATATTATGTCAAATTTTACTCAGACAAGCTCTAACCTTTTTCTAATGAATAACAACTTCATGGTGACCTAAAGCAGTTATAAACATTAATAAGTCAATACCACAGTTCTAGTATGAAAATATATATTAACATACAATTTGCCAAATCATAATTCTCTTAAATCCATTCTAATCAAAAGGCAAGAAAAAGTTTCTGTGATGAGTAAGCTATGAGTCTTTTTCCTCTCCTAGACCAATTGCATTGCTGCTTTTAACTTTCAAAGATAAGTTCAAACTGTCCCAGTCCCTGAATAGCAGCAAAATCTTTTATGCCATTCTTCCTCATCTCTGAAAAGGTGCTTCAGTCATTCTTTGCTTCCATAATAGTGTTCCATTGCTTTAACAAGCCTCTTTCTCCCAGAGGGGAAATTTTCTGAGGCCTCAGTTCTTAGGTCCTTTATTTCAGCAGCAGACTGAACACCATATTGGCAAAAATGAGATCTGTGTCCTAAGATATGGATAAACTGTCAAATGTTTAGTCAGCATTCTTGGGCTGACTTCAAAGTAAATAGGATTCATTAAGGTCTGTAAATTTGTGCAGTATGTCTATCAGGAAGCTGGGAATCACCAATCATCTCCATGGCCTTCCTTTCTTTATCAGACTGTAGCATGACATTAGAGGGTCAGGAATGCAGGTTCAGCAGTCTCACACTGACTCTTCTGTGGATGCATCATCATAGGACTCTTCTGTGGGTGCATCATCATAGGACTCTTCTGTGGCTACAATGTCAACAGGGCCAGCATCCTTCTTCTACACACAATGGACCAGACATTCTGGACTTCAACAGACAATAAATAAATTAAAAAGGGAGGGATATGTGGGAACCCACAGAAGTGGATCCATTTCACCTTGACTAAAGGTCAGAGAGTTTAAGCCTATTCTTGCTTCTTCAAGGTTATTGACAGGAGATTTGACTTAAGGTGTGGCTACTAACAAAGATATCTTGACCTAGGGTGTAGTTACTTGGTGTTTTGGGTATTAAGATGGTAATCACTTTGTTTGTCTCTTGTATCATGATAAAAAAAAAAAGTCTTTTGCTTTCTTCCCTTTTATTTTAGTGGGGTACATGGGCACATTCAGTATTGACTGGATTGCCCTTCTGGTATTATTCTTTGTTTCTGTATTTCTTTTGTAGCTCTGTCTATTCTGCCTAACATTTCTAATCCACATGGCCCTACCCTGAAACATATGAACCCATCGAGGCTGGACCCTGACAGATGTCACCCCAATGTGGTACATGACAGATGGTACCCAACATGGGGCTATGACAGAGATTAGGCAAAGAAAAAATAGGCCTAGCATTCAAATGCTTTCACGAGTCAGGGAGTTCAGTTAACAGAGACAGAGATAATAAGAAGTAGGAATTTGGTAATGTTGTAGTGATTGGTTGCTCACATACAGTCCCCAGCTTCTCAACTGTAGACGAAGGTGTAGTGTCTCATATATACATCAGAATGTGTCCATTGTCAGAGCCCTTCAAGTGAAGCAAATGATAACTGTAGCAGGCTTTCTGGGACTGCCAGCCCCCAAATCATAACACAGAGACTCATTACTAATTATGAATGCTTGATCTTAGCTTTGGCTTCTTCCACTAGCTCTTACACCTTACTTTAACCTGTTTCTCTTCATCTAAATTTTGTCTCAGGGCATTTTTACTTTTCTTTCATTCTGTATGTCCTACTTTCCTGCTCCCTCCATGTCTGGCTCCTGATGTTCCTCTTTCTTTCTCCCTCATTCTCTCTCGACTCTGAATTCCTTCTCCAACTTATTCTCTCTGCCCACCAACCCCACTTATCCATCTTTGGCCTAGGTATTGGCCATACTGTTTTCTACTAGACCAACATTAGGCAGACAAGGTAAAATAGCAGCACATTTTAAATGCAGCATAAACAAGTGCAACATGTCTTTACATAGTTAAGCAAATGCAGCATAAACAAGTGCAACACACTTTTACATAGAGTAATATTCTACAACATGGTACCTCACCGACATTCTCTTAGTCAGGCTCTGTATAAAATGTTGTAAGCATCCCCTTAAAAGATATTTATTGTATTCCCCCATCTCCTTACCAGTAAGTGTATAGTCAGGTACAGGGTTCAAAAATTTCTAGGTAGAATCACTATTTTTTTTCAGATAGAGGGGCAAACTAATTTTTATGGGTGGCTTGCCCTTCAGTGAGATAGAACAGAGACCCAGTTTTGCGGGGAAAAAATGACTTTAAGGACTAGGTGGTTCAACGGTCGAATGCTTGCTTAGCATGTACAAAGTCTTGGGTCTGATCTCTAGATCCCCAGAACTGGGGGAGAAGGAGGAAGAGGAAGCAGGAGGAGGAGGGGGAGGAGACTTTACTGTCCTTTGGCCAACAACAGGCACTTATCTATAATGTACATATTATCTCAAGTTCTCTAACCTCTTTCAGTGAAAGTTGTCCCTAATTAGAAGGTAGGGCATGCTTAGGTGATTGGTCAAAGAGCATCTAACTCTGAGCAGGTTTGTATCAGTGGTCCTATAAGGTTTCTCAGAAGCAGAGGAAAAACAATTTTAAATGAATTTCTTTCTTGTAAAACCAAGAATTGGTGTCTTTTGTGTATTCCTGGCACAGATCCTGTTATCAGCCTTTCTAACATCAGGAACAATAAGAACTTTTGGCACAAGTTTTATTTTATAACTTGGTGAAATTAGTGTGCATTAACTTGTGGCACATCCTTTTAACCCTGGCACTCAGCAGGCAAAGGCAGGTAGATCTCTATGAGTTCATGGCCAGCTTGGTCTCCATAGTGACTTTCAGGACAGCCAGTGCTCTGTATAGAAACCCTGCCTCCATCAGAACAAACAATAAAATTAGCACACATTAGACATAAACACCAGACCAATAACATCTGTGTCATCAATCATCCTATTTATCAAGTTGCTAGAAGAATCAGAGAGGCCCAGAGACTGCTCAGCACAGCACTGACACAGTGTTGACCACAATATCAAAGTGTGGCAACTCTTTCCTTCTCTCAAGGAGGAATCTATAGAATCCTTTTTCCTTGCAAAGACTGGGTCCCTACCAATTCATCTCATTTGAGGATCTCAATGCTTAGATATTCTAATGATTACTTCAGTGTTTAGTTTATACTCACTTTACATGTTTTAATTTTTACTTCTTAGAAGGATTAGTTAAAATTCTGTTTTCTTTTATAATGTGTACGTGTGCTTATGTATACATATGTTTTATATAGTATTAAGATAGAAGCAGTAGTAATAATATTTGGACTTACACTGGATAAAATTAAATGACCTTAGTGTATAGGACTGCTTGTTACAACAACAAGCAGCACATTAAGAAATAGTCATTAAAGGACTGGAGAGATGGCTAAGGTGTTAAAAAAAATTGTGTAAACTCTTCCAGAGGATACCAGTTCAGTTCCCAGAACCTATATCGGTGGCTCACAACTGCCTGTAACTAGAGCTCTAGTAAATCTGATAACCATTTATTGCCCCCACAGTTATCTGCACACACACACACACACACACACACATACACACACACACATACACACGAATTTAATAAAAATTAAAACGTCTTTTAAAAAGAAATGGTTATTAAGATAAGAACTCCATTCATCCCTGTCCATCATATTTTCTCATCCACCTAGAAAATCTCTTCTGCTGTCAGACTACTAGAGTTTCCAGTTTCAGGATGAGCACCTCTTAAGACTGACACAGGAGACAGAACACAGAGAGGCAGCATGAGGGGGGGGGAAAGGAGAAGCTTTGATTCAGTCAGTCAGACTTAGGTCCAAACTCACATTTACACCTATAACCTTGGCCAGTTCGCTTGGTCTTCTGAATATTAAATTTCTCCAATGTGCTGTGGTAAAGCATTCTATGAGACAATGGTCACAGATACCTGATGCGGATCCTAAAGCTCTGTATAGAAACTCTGTTTCTATACAAATTACTATGTTATACATAGTAATTATCAAAACTGATGCTGGTTACATTTTATGAATCGCTTCCATCTCACAGGACCACTTGATGCTTTGGTTCTGTATTTTCATTTGATTGACTCAGAATTCAGACACATTTCTCCCTAAGCATTCGATGTGTTCTATAAAATAAATTACCTGTCATATAGTATTGTATAAATAAAAATGGTTTCTTCACACACAGAGAAAGATTTAAGACTTCACTGTGTGGGACAAAGTTGAAATCTCCAGAGTAAATTGTCAAGTCTTCTAACATGTTATCTGTTCTATTTTACCTGTTTAATTCTAGTTTTCTATTCCCTAATCTCTTACAATAGAAAAGCAACTCTAGTGCTTGTTGTATTTCTATTACCCCTTTTGCTTCAACCACCAAAGAGGCACTCTTTCTAAAAAGGCCAATATCGATGGATATATTATTAACCTTGTGATTTATTTTTTTTGACAAAGATCACTTTAACTACAGTAACATTCTGTTCCCTCTTCATTAGTTTGACAGAAGATCAGGCCACATGAGATCATTTAATCCCCTAACAAGAGGATCAGAGTATTAGACCTTGAAGACTTTCATATGATATCCAGTTGCTACTTTAGAGAATAGTTCCTTCCCTATACCCAAGTTCTGGTAGAAAGAAGCTTTGGCTCATCTAAATCCTCACCCACTAGGGTAATAGATACAAGTTCTTGTGAGCTATCTTTCAATAGCATCTGTGACTTATGACCTTAACACAAAACACAGATTTCTTTTATTCAACTAGAGCAAAGTCAGAACTCATCTCTAATGTACCTGATGGGCATCCTCTCTTTACCCTCCATGTTTATATGCATTAAATGAGAAGAAAGTACAGGCCAGTGAAGTTAAACAGTACTGTTATGAAGATACCATTCCATGAGTACCAGGGAAGCAGGGATCATTACACTTGATTCCTGGATTATTTTTAGCATCTACAATTTTTTTTTGGTTTTTTTCAAGACAGGGTTTCTCTGTGGCTTTGGAGCCTGTCCTCTTGTAGACCAGGCTGGTCTCGAACTCACAGAGATCCGCCTGCCTCTGCCTCCCAAGTGCTGGGATTAAAGGCGTGCGCCATCACTGCCTGGCCCATCTACAATTTTTTTATGGATGTATACTGACATAGGGATTAAACCTTTACTCCAGAATACAAAATAAAATTTAAAGCAAACAAATTATCATCAATGCTTATAACCCATTCACTGTATTTCCATAATTTTAAAGACTTTACTGAGGGTCAGTTGATAGTATGTGACTTGACTTAACTAAGTTGGTACTTTTTAAAAACTTGCCCTGTTACATGGAAACATGGACAGTAAAGTGCACATTCTCAACACTCCCTTCCCCATAGTTTTCCAGCAGCAGTTGACATATTTATGTCTGTGCAGGGACATAAGGCAGTGCTAGAGAAAGTTAGAACATGGGAGGGTATGTAGATGTGACTTTAACTGGTTTTGGAATCATCCTAAGTCATAAGTGCAGTGGGTTTCTGTAGCTAAGGAAGGAGGCAGATGTAGGACAGATGTTTGCACACTCTTTTTGAAACACTCACTACTGGGACAGACTAAGCTTGGAAAAAACAATGATAATCATTTCAGAAGCAACACTGTAGTCGTACATTTCAGCCAGCTCTCATATTTTAAATGTTCCCATGTGTGCGTGTATGTGCAGCAATACTCAGGCGATGGCCTAGGCACTTGCTATCAGAATTAGGCTCTTAGTTGCCTTAGAAATACTAACAAAGTAAGATTTTAAGTGAGGGACTCTCTCTTTGACACCATCCTATGTATTTAATTCACAGCCACTCATACTATCTCAGTTTTAAAGAGGAGAACTCTTAAGACAGGGATCCACTTAGACATAATCACCCAGTGAGTGAAGAGCCACAGGTTGAATGCAGGCAAACTATGATGAAGGTGCCTCTCTCTAGTTACTTCCACAGAATGCCTCATGAGTTGACCATTAAACTTCCAGAAAGTTTGTTAATGCGTTGTGGCTAAAATTCCTCTCTGTCCCCTAGAAAGCAGAGTAAATGGATTTGATAATGATTTGTTTAGCTTCAAGTGCTGGAAACTGATTTGGGTGAGAATGTCTTTGGACTTGACTAGGTCAGTTCTGGGAGGGGCACTCAGCCTCAGTAAACCTAGAGTTTCCATCCCCTGCCTCCATTTCTCTGGCTCTTTGGTTACATTCTTGTCAGGGGTATAGTTGATGCCAGAATGTAGATGCAGAAGGGATTAGCATAAGCACTGTTAGAGAGAGATGGACTTGGAATCTCCCATGCTTACTGTACGCGTACATACCCAGCTACACAATTTTCCAAGACTAGCACAAAATATAAATTCACTAGCCCTTTTCAGGAAGAAGGAAAACACATTTTACTTTCCTTTGTTTAGTCTTTCCTTGAAGACTCATGCTTATTAAAACTTTCTAACTAATATTGTGTCCACTCAAGCATGGAGTTAATCACTAGGTATATACACTTAGATTCTCAATGAGAGGGAGTCTGAGAGAGGCCAGGTGCTAGGTAAGGTTGGATTGGGGTGACAAAGTATCTGTCATAGAAAGGTAACAAGAGATGGGCCTGCATTGAACCTGGGTCCTCATCTCTGACATTTGCACCACTGTCCCAATGGACAGCAGTTATAGAATACACGTCCAAAATAAAATTAATAAGTATGTGTCAAGTTATCAAGTTTACATGATCAGATTTCAAGAGAAGATCTTCCCTTGTGAGGGTGGGGTCTGGCAGCTACACTTGTGACCCTCCCAGGAAGCTGGCCATTTGCCCATACTGCTTTGACGTGGCTGAGGTGTTACAGAGGGGTTGCAGAGCTGCTAGGAAGTACATCTGCAGCTCCTCTGACCCCCCCCCATTGGAAGGATAGCTTCCTTTGACATCATGTTTGAGTCTTTGTTGTGACAAGACTGGAATCCTAGAGAGCACAATGTCTCCTTCCTGTCCTTAGAAGATGACCAAAGATGAATGGAGAGCACTGGGGGCAGTCTGTGGCGTATAGAAAGTCATCCTAGGATATTTCAGACTTCCTAGCAGCAGCGTCAAACCATAACCGACTTCCATCACTCTACGGGGGATTCACTGACAAACATTGCTGACTCTTCAGCAAGCCAGAGTGGGAGCAGATAGAGGCCACTTGCATAAACAGGCTCTGTGTGCCATTGGGAAGACTCCCATGCATGTTTAATAGAGCACTATTTACTTTTAGCTTATCTCCAAAGGGTACAATTCTGGATGGGCAAGCTGAATGAGACTTTAGAAATCACCCTTCTCACCCAGACACTTTGCCAAACAGAAAAAGGAGCTTCTAGGAGGGGTATTAACTTACTTGAGGTCATGCCCTCCAGAGATACCATCCTCACATGGCCTGGTTTTTTTTATCACACAGCACACTCTCCTTTGGAGACTGGCTCAAATTCTTCGGAACAAAAACCAATCAGAGAGTACAGTAAGAAATGGCACCCTTACTCTCTTCCCTTACCCCAAATCACAATTTGCCCGTGCTCTCAAACCAAATAATTGCCTTCTCCCACCCAGTGAATATACTCTGCCTTCTTCATGCAGTGTTTCTTTTTCCGATAGTTTGCCAAGGTCCAACCACCACCTCTAATTGTTCCAGTGCCACCGCTCCATCTCTTTCTCTTTGAGATATTTGGCTCAGATACTGAGCCTTCGGTGGTAGTTTTCTGCCTCTGTCTCCTTGGGAATTCCAGGCAGGTCTAAGGAACACAGCTTAGGTCCACTAGAGAGGGTGGTGCTCTGTCTCAGCCAGCAGTGGGTAATGGAGAAAGATTCTGACCTTGCATTCAGGCTCAGTGGGAAAGCAGGCCTTGAGTTCCCTGGGGTCCCAGGGTGACAGCTGTGGCGCTATTCACTTTGTCAGAGCTTAGGTTTTTTTGTTTTTTGTTTGTTTGGTTTTTTTTTTGGATTTCTTCTGTATCTACTGTGCTTTGAGTTGAAATGACAGTGACATTGAGCTTAGCTGAAATCCTAGTTTATTCTCTAACTATAGATTTCCCTATTAGGTACTCCCTGTAGAAACACTGTTATAGTGTGACAAAAAACAAGATAATTAGCAGAAAGTGGATTTGATGACCCTGTTGATGTTGAAGATGCTTATTTAATAACATTTTAAACTGTATTTATATGGATGGGCATAAAGCTAAACTCTTTGATCTAGTGATTTCTTAAGTTATTTTAACATCTCTTGAAGAAGTAACAACATAGCAAAAAAAGTAAAGATACAAAAAAGCACTCCGTGAACAATATTAGAACATTTCATCACCAACAATTAGTTTTAAATCATACTTCTTATGAGGTAATCTCTATTATAAACTCCCTTTCTTACTAGAAGTTGACAATGTAGATCCCACTGTGGGTGAAACTGCTAAACACAGTCAAGTCCAGGTGGGACGGTCTCTTACTTGCAGTGGCATTAGGGAAGACAGAATGTTTATGCTACCTTTTTGTCCCTCAGATATCTTACTTGATTTCTGTGAAGTTTAGGAAAAGTGGTATGTTAGCTCTTTCTGGTATAGCAACAGTGTGAATCTTAAATATTGACTAAGCCACTTTTGGAGCTGAGAGTACCTCTCCCAACATCATTGTTCTTAAGACATTACATAAAAATGTATTACTCACAGGAAAACTGCTTCTCTTAAAGAAACAACAACAGCATGGAAAAAGCAGGTAATAAAACAGAAAGAGTGCATTTAATTGGTTAGGTTACAGTCAACACCCACAGTTGGAGATGCCTAGATGGAGGATGATGGAGAGCCTATGAAGGTGTTGTGATTTTTTTCTTTCTAAGAGGCTATAGTAGTCAATGTCTCCCTAGTATTTCTACTTGTTTGTCCTTTCAAACGTGTGTGTGTGTGTGTGATTCATAAAAATAATGAGAGTTTTTCATAAGGTAGAAAGGGGAGATTTAGAAAAGAAAGATTTTTGAGTTCAAATAGAGAGTGAATTTCTCTGGTACTTCTGAACAAACTGACGTGGGGAACTTGAGTTTGCTAATCCCTTGGCTGGTCTTTAGGACAACCTGTGTTTTGTGGTGCTGGAAACTGGACATGTGCATTGGAAGGCTCTAACACAAGATATTTAGCCTGAGATACTAGAGGTAGAACCTAGAAATGATTCTCCCTCTTTAGATAATGACAACAATAACTGGGAAATTGCTCTGAGGAATTCTACTGTGACTGCATTCTCTGAGGGATATGTAGGTGTCATCCCTTGTCATCTTATACCCTGTGAGGTAGAATTCCCTTGTCCTCCCAGATATGAGGCAAGCACAATGGGAGACAATGAAGAATTTGCTAGTAGAGAGATGCACAGTTTCTGATGTTGAGTCCACTGCTGGTATTCACCGCTAACCCAAAGAGGCTAAGACGTCCCTAGACTTGTGACTCCTCAAAAGCTGATCATGGAAACAAAAGCCACACCATTTTCCCCTTGGAAACAAGAATGTTTTGTGAATAGAAGGAGATGCGAATCTTGGGAAATGTTTCCCTTATGACCGGTTTGTGCACATTACAGTGAGAGTAGCAAATGCTGCTAGAAGGGCAATCCTCACTGTTTGCCTCACATACAGAAAAAATATCATAGACTATTTAGACAACAATGGCACACACTAACCACATAGAGTTTACCTGTTCAGATATGACAATGATGGAGTGAAGGGCAGACTATTGAATTGTTTGAGTAACGGCCTTCACTACCACCAGCCACATAATCATATGCAGAAGTTATTTACCACTATCTAAAAGCCTCAGTGTAATAGGACCAAATGTATTCTTTACACGGATGAAAGATGGTCTAGCAGTGAAAGTTTAAATTAGAATAACTTATATGATTGAAGCATATTCTTTTCCTTATATCAGTGTTTTTTCAATGTCTTAAATTCCTATCTAGGGAAATAAAATCAAAATAATCCTAAAGGCTGCCATGCTGTGAAATTTAGCATTCTTTTATCAGCTTTATCTCTCACAATATTTTCTGGATTTTTTATTAAATAATATTTAATTCTTCTATTATAAAATGTATGCCATATTTCAGCCAGCAGTTTGAAAAGTGAGGCTCTTGGTTACATCATTATGCAACAGAAGAAATGAAATTTTCTAACCAAATTGGTTTATTGTTTCTTGATAATGTGTGGAGTGGAAAGGGGAAAGATATTACAGCTTCCTTTGAAATCTTATTTGAGAAAATATCAGTGGGAACTTTGGAAGATGTGCTGTAGTAGAAGCTGAATTCCTGGCTGGGAAAATTGCAATTAGATAGTGTCTAGAGCTAATCACAGAAAGGACTTCTGTCCCTTCTCAAGCTCAGAACTTGGAAATTATTGAAGGACCGAAAAGGACACAGTTTCTCTTTACACATCAGTCATAGATCATTTCCTATGTAGGGAAAACCATGCTACATATTCTATTTTCTATATTTACCTTAACTGCCAAGTTCAGCTGTAAGGTTTTGACTCAAAGGTAGAATAACACATTAAGCTTGTAGTTTAGCCATGTCACTTGGTACCTTTTATCAGTGAAGCATTCTCATCTTGCTTCCTCTGCTTCTAGATGACAACTGTGTCTCTGCCTTTCCTCTTCCCAGAATTCTCTTAGTCTGGTTGTCCCAACTATGCTCCCTGCCTGGCTACTGGCCAATTAGTGTTTTATTAAACCAATATGAGTTGGAAATCTTTACAGTGTACAAAAGCATTATCCCATAACAGATATGCTTTCATTTCATCCTAAGTTAGATATTCTCTGTAGATTTTTCTTATGAACCATAGATCTTCTAACTTAGTATACAATCTTAGTATACATAGATCTTGCAACTTAGTATACAATCAAGTACCCAGGACCAAATATGTCTAATTCTGTTGTCTTCTTCTTCCTCTTGCCCCTTCGTTTTTACTTAATAGCCACTAAGTTGTTTGTGATCTCTCCACAATGGAAAAGATAGTGATTGACACACTTGGCATTGGTTGATTCCTTTCCTTTTATATGAACCAGGTTCTGTTCTAAAAGTCCTTAATATCATCATCTTGATGCCATGGGCAGGTTGTGAACCTTGTACCTTAGCACCCACAGGGTTCAAGTTGTGACTTGCCTAACACCCTAAATGTGTATGCTGAGTTGGTCTCTAAGAGGAAGGAGCATCTTCTTCTGAATCTCTAATGACCCTACTACAGAGTCTGTGGACAAAGAGGAGACTCTAATGCACTAGTTTGATCTTGCTCAACTAGGAATCTCTATCAAAGATATAGAATCTAGCTTGAAATCCCCTTGTAAGTTTCAGATTTTCTACTGTTTAAGGTTATTATGGCTAGGCTAATATTCATTTTATCATTGTTGACCCATGATTTTAACATTGTATCAGTCTTTGTCCTCTATTTTTGAGACCCTGTCTATTTTTGCTCACCACAGCTACACACCCAGAAGACTCTCTTCCATCAAACTGTCTTTATCAGTTAAGGCAAAAAAAAAAGTATGTGCTGCTGAAACAGGAGAGGTTTATTTCTTTCACCAGCAATATTCCAGAACTTGCAGGCATTTTGTCATCTTCCAAACATTTCTCCTTGAGAGTCTAAGGCAAGCAGATGACTCAGAAGTGGTTCCTTGCAGCCATTCATACCTTATTGGTCCAACCACCTCATAGATCAGAGACAGGCAGCAATTTCTGACTCATCCTTTACAAACTAATGATAACATAAATTTCCTAATAATTTCTTGTATCAAAGACAATCGGATTTCATTAGCCTCTATAACAAGGGCAGACCTCACTCACTAGGTATATTTTTTGCTTCTGGAGAGTCATTCACATAGGGTGACATCACCTTAAGAGCAGAAAATAAACCTTTGGAGCAACAGTTAGGGTCTTGGCATATAAAGAAGTCTTCACAATAAACCCAGGAGTTGCAAAAGATAAACCTTCAGAACTTCTCTAAGACTGAACGTGTTGTGTCTATGTGGAGAAAAATGAGACTTCTATTTCAAACCAGTGATAGGACTCTGACTGATGCTTCCATTATAAAACAAACAAGAGCTGAGAACACAGCTGTTAGTGGGGTACTTGCTTAACATGCCTGCAAACTGAGGTTCAATTGCCAGAGCCATATAAACTTGACATGGTGACACATGCCAGGATTTGGAAACTGGAGACAGGAGAATCAGGATTCTAGGGCCTGCTTTGGCTACATAGTGAGATAAAAGTCAACTTGAATTACATGAAATCTTGTCTCAAAAAAGTAAAAGAAAAAAAAACAATTGCTGCGCTGCAACGTATCAACAGTTGAATATCTCTTCTTATTCTTATCCTCTTTCTAAGTCTCATAAATTAAAAGAAAAATGTAGAAATGTTATTTGCATGTGTAGGGAATGACTCTAAATGTTATGTAACCCAGAGTTTCACACTGTCCTTCCAAAATACCTTGCTATGATTTTGTTGTTCTGACTTTTTAAATGCATTGGATAAGAAATCTGGCCCAAGAGAATTTCAGAAAAAAAAGCTTACAGAAATTGCTGTGGATTTGTTCCACAAGCCAAAAAAAAAAAAAAAAGCTAAAAGCGAGGTGAGGGCGTGTCTCTCTGCTTTCCCAAAAGTCTGCTCTGTTTCAGTCAGCATGAAGAACCGCATAGCTGACCATGGTGTAGCTCCATGCGTCATTCATGACCGGATGAAGCTGCAAACCCCCAACAATCGATGCAGAAACCCTGCCGCAAAGATTTGGTCCCCCAGCAGGCTGCAGACGTCTCCAATTTCGTTTTCTGCTGATGTAGGACATTTCCTCCTCCCATTTCAGAAACAAATTACTGATACATTTTGATAATAACACTTCATCCAGATAGCTCCCCCAGGATTTGCAAGCTGATTCGAGTGATAAGAGTGTTGGCAACTGTTGGAGTGAAATATAATAATTTCATGGTCAGCACTCATTAAATTCCAAACTAAGCAGAAGGATGAGAGCTTAGAAGGGAAATTATTAGATGGCTGCCTTTAAACATACTTTTCCTTGCTCTAAGAAGGTTGGTGCTAGGAAAAGATCCTAAAGCTGAGCTGGAGTTTTAACTAAATTTTATCAGGCAAGTCCTACTCATTTCTATCTTTGCAAAGAGGTCCCCTATAAGACGCACTTTTAAAAGAAAAGTACGTAAAATGAAATGCAAATGTATATTTTTATTCCCTTAATTTTCTCACATAAATTATTTTATTGTCATATATAAAGAAGATATAGGCAGATAAGTACTTTGTTTTACTCAGATCCTAGAGGGATTTTTTTTTTTTGGTGAGAATATAAGCAGCCTTCTCATAGTTTTATAGGATTAGATCTTTTTCTGTTGTGTGGGTATAGTAGAGTTTATTCAGCCAACACAATGAATCTTTTAAAGCTGTACTACCACCATGGAACAGGTATTACTATTCTGATTTTTGCAAGAAAACCAATGTCTGTTATGGTTACAGCATTTCCCTGATGATGTCTTTCATAGCCTATTATGCTACATCATGCTAAGGTATCATGATGGAAATGATGGTAAGCTCTTAGGCATTGGATTGTTTTCATAAAATATCCTTTCGTTGCATGAATAAGCTTCTCTATGCTGGAAATTCCAAACTTCAGATAAAATAAAATACTTTGCTTCCATTGAAAATGCAAATTTTCGGCTCAAGACTCATAAATTCTCATTAGTATGTTAGAAGCAAGTTGCAAGAAAGATACTATTTCAAGTTGCCCAACGCAAACTTAGGCACCTGCAATGGATGGCACAGGAAAATCCTACCTAGCAGTCTTCATTTTGAGCTTCCACCTGTATGATTTAAGGACAATGATGCCACACTCTAAGACACACAGCTGTAAGTAGACCACATGTCACATGTGTAGGCTTTACATTCTGGCCGGTAGTCAGCAGCAGCATTGCTGATCCCATTGTCAGCTGGTTCCGTGTGGCACTGTGGGCCAGGCTTGCTTTCTGCAGTTCTTTGCACCCTGGCTTTGCACAAACTGTCTCAGACTCCAGTAGACTCAACTAAGCATGAGACCAACCATCTCTTGTTCCTTTGGGAATGAGAAAGACTACAATTATCTGTAGCAAATTAGCATATAAATAAGTGCTGTTAGATTCCCTATTCTGAGTACATCAAGAGTTGAAAGTGTGTGAAAGAAATTTAATTAGGAAGTTCAATAAGATGGAAAACAGGGAAATCTTCCATGAGAAGAGTTGCTTCCTAAACATCCCCTTCTCCCTTCTGTGGTTTCTACCATAGTCAGGTCAAAAATCATTCAAATGGGGCCATGTTCATGGAATTGAACAGCCAAGAAAGTTTGACATTGAAGAAGCATCAGAGACATGATATAGGGGATCATTAACTCCAGGCCCTTAGAAGGATCCCAGAGTTTGGAAGCCCTGAGATCACAAGCAAATTGATGTTAGAAAAATTCCTGATCTCAAATGATCAGGAACCATTAACAAAGCACTGTACCCTCACTTTACGGTAGATGTGGTTATACAACAATCCATTGACGCACTAAAGTCTTCACACATGATTAGAAGCAGAGATTGGGTCAGAACAAGAGCTTAAAGGTCTTATCTTTAACCCACCTGATTCTCATAGTCATTCTACAAAATATTATTATTGTTGTAACTATATCACCGTATTTTAGTTATGAGAAAAAGAATGTGCCAGGAGGCTCATATGCTACCCGAGATTCAAACTTCAGCTCTCTCACTCTACAATTCACCTCCTTCCTTATACTGCTCTGCTATTTATCTTCTCTGAACCAATGATAAGATGAGCTAGGAGAATGAAGGTCAAAGGTTTTATCACATACTCATGAAATAGTGCAGAAAGCTACATTGACTCTGCTTGTTTCCATGAGGCCCTGATGGAATAAGCAGAACTGACAGATTTTCAATGATAAAAGAATAGATGGGCCTATGTCAAAATGCCAATTGTAAACATAATCTGAGTCATGTATAAAGGAATCCAATTTTTCTTGGGCTTTTCTGTCTTTCTGTTTTCCGCAAAGTCTACCTATTTTTTTGTAAACAAAAAACATACTTTTTTCCTTGTGACTTTTTCTTTTTTATATATTTTATGGAAAGCATCTTTATTGTATTTAAAATACATCTTGCAACAATCCTGTAAGTTCACTGCCTCCACCCATTTAAGAGTCATTGACCTCTACCTATATTTTCCTGTCGGTGTCAGTCCTTTGCAATCCTCTTGTCTGTCTTCAGACTGCTTCCATGCAAGCTGGGCGTCCTTCGTGCTCTCCTGAGTTGAAGATGGTGCTGATGAACATGCTAAGAACAGGCTATCTCCAAACATTTATATACAGAACTTGAAAAGGATGGGAATTCTGGGTGATAAATATTGACTGGGGAATAGAAGGGTAAGCAAAGAAAGGATATTTTGGTGAGAGTAGCTGAAAAGAGAGGTGAAGGCATGGAAGGCCTGGCAAGGGGAGAGACCATATAACTTAGGTAGGTGGTGTGGAGAAAAGATGTGATCGGTTCTTGTTCTGCATCTCAGTTTTTTGTTTTGTTTTGTTTCAGTGTAGTTTAATGTTTAGCTGCCTTGGGTGCTAGTCAACAATGATTTCTCACGTGTGACTTGATATGTCAAAACTCCTAATTGGGTCTTTGACAGAGGCATAAATGTAACACTTTTCTCCATGTAAGTCTGGAAAATGTCCTGCTGTTTTAAGCTGTTACAAAATGATATTAGCATGGCTTGAAGATGCTTAACTCCATCTGCCTAGACCCCATTTACAAAATGTTTTAGGGTCTATTGTTTATGGCTGGGAAAAACTGTGTAATTGAGTTTGTTACAACTTCAAGTCTGAAGTTAAAGGCAGTTTCTCAGAAAGCCAGCATGGGATCCTTTTCTAAGAATTTGAGCTTTTGGTAAATCAAGGGAGATCATACTTCAGTTTCTTGAGAAACTTGGCATTTCCAAGCATCAAATTTTGTCTTGGGGATTTCCCAATATTTTAATAATAAGCATCATGAAGTGAAGTCTTATTTAGATATCACTGTCACAGATTATGATGTCTCCCACGTTAGTCAAGTTTTTCAGACTGAATTATGTAACTTTCAGGAGTTGAAGGTTATTTCCTCTAACTTTAAACATAGATATATGGACATATATGACGTTCTTTCTGTCTCTTTTGGGGGAAACATGTCCTGGTGGCCATGTATCAGTTTTATATAGATGTGATTATTTGGGAAGCACTGACAATAACTGTCCACTCCAAGTGAGTCCCAGTGTTCTGTGCTGGTTCGTCTTACGTGTTTACATTTCTTGGGTTGTCTTAATCTGTTTTCTTACACTTCTACTTCTAAATGGTATTGCTTACTCTTGAGAAAGTCCATTTGCCCAGCCCCCACCCCCACCCCCACAATGTGTTACTTTGCTCCTGTGGATTTTTGGGAGCTGACAAGAAACGTGTTACTACTTGGGCCCTGTGAAGACTGGAGTGTGCTATGTACATAAAGGTGACAAGTGGCAGGACACAGACATGATTCCTCTTTTCTTTCTTTCACCACTTGCATCCTAGGATGGCTCTCAATAGGAGAGGTGATTGCATAAATGGTTTTACTTAAGTAACATTTTGCTATCGACTTGATAGACAGTCATTGTTTTCTTAATGAGTTCACTTAGCTTAACTATATGCCCATAGAGGACTTAAAACACATTAGCATCCTATTATTTAGAATGTGGGATGAGTTACTGAGTCACAGAATTCTAGAATGGGAATTGGATATATTACTTAGCTAATCAGTAGCAGCCAATCAGTAGCAACACAAAGAGCCTTCTAGCTCCAATTCCTTTGTCTTCATTCATTCACTCATTAAGGAGATATTTAAAGAGAAGCAATTTTGTGTTTGTATGCAAAATGATCTCAAAATCGAAAGGAAATGGCTTCATGGCTTTTTATAATGCTTAAAGAACCTTATGTGGATTAAAGGCTTTGTCCACCAGTTTCACAAGAAAAGTCAGGTTTACTTCACAATCTTACTTGGACATGGTCTCTTCATTCAGTAGCCCTGAGATTATTTTCTGTTATCTCTTCAACTATACTCAATGCAATAATGTAGTTCATTATGTAATACAGAGATTTAAACCATTGCCATTTACAAGTTATCAAGAAGCCTCTGCTATTCCATTTATTAAAAGCTCTGTCACCTCACTCTCTAGTTCAATATGACAAAAATCAGGGCACCTTAACTTTCTACTTGTGACCTCTTTCTGCTGGAGAACATTTTATGTGACTGGGGTATATAAGTATAAAAAATAATACAACTATTTATATACAACACCTTTACAAAAAATTGTGTATAGTAGTGTGATAGATATGCTGATTTATTTTCATAAAAATAATTAAATCATTGTATCATGATTGAATTTTGCATCATCAACATTTTCAGAATTGATTCATGTTTTGATTTTGTAATCACTGTTGCTGAAAATCTGCATTCTATCAATAAAGGGTACAACATGGTAGAAGTACTTTTCAAAAATTGTTGGAATTATATATTAGCCACAAGTCAGCTTTTATTTAATAATTCCTATGAGAATCAAGTCATCCAGTCAAATAGTAATTTTTTATATTTTCATTAACATGTGATTATACATAAAATGGGTGTCATTGTGACATGTTCATACATGTGTTTACAATTCATTTTGATCACACTTATCCTCATTAACCTCTCAAATCACAATTTTTAAAATAAAAATTTTAACACAGTTCAAAACAAATACATACTAATTTATACTATAGAATGATGGTAGCAAAATATTAAAATCATCTTTTGTTTTCTGTAATTAAAACACCATGGTTCTGTACGAGTAGACAATGTCGCATATGAATAAAAACACTAAAATTCATAGTATACAATGGTTTCTCATATAAGTCCAGGTTTTTTTAGTCAGAGTTCCTTGGTACTACCTGGTGTGATGCACAGTATGAAGGATGCATATTGTGTCGTCAAACACAAGGCAACCTTGACCCATATTAACACTGGCAAATGCTTTCTTTATACATCTGTTTTTAAATTAAGTTTTGGTCATTGCATATTCAGAAACCTCTTACTGTGGTCAAAATTTTTGTGACACCTCTCCCACCCCCATTTAATCACACAGCCCAATGTGAGGTGAAATTAAGAGGTTATATATGAGCAGCTATGGCTAGACACTCCTCTCTACTTTCTGTAGCTTGAGTTGCTCTTAGCAAACCTACATATTCATTACAGCTTTTGAATTATTACAATATTCTGGACCTTGAAACAGGCGCTTGAAACACCATCCCAGCCTTCAAATATTGAGAAGTTAAGAAAATAACAACAAAGTGATGATGACAATACTAAATGCTTCATTATAATTATGATGAAGATTACAAACCAGAATTTCAGTCCATTATGAGAATGTATGAAGATGGACACTAAAAAAATAAAAAATCCCACACTAGCTCAGAATTGAGTATAATAAAGGGTTATTTATTTAGGGGTAGACTCACAGATCTCAGTCCTCTGCACAAACGGGAAACAGGAACCAATTCCAGCAGCAAGAAAAGAACTCGTGTGGGCTTTACATTGGCATTTATAGTATAAGAGGCCACACCCAAGTGGGCTGGTATCTTAAAGGATACTGGCTGAAGGAGTTCCTACAGCAAATGTAGAATCTAAGACTATCTAGAAAACCCAGTGTTTCCAGTGATGACTGGCTGTTCTCTGTGTTATGTATCATATATGTTTCTTTCTCCTGTTCTATATTTCGGGTACAATTTAATATCATTTCAATATGCACATGTGCACATGTATTGCTGTTTGTGTCTAGGCTCTTTCCAGTACTCTCTCTCAGAGCTCTCAGTTTGTTCAACACCTCCCTATGGTAGGTACCTTCAGAAGAGTCACCTTGGAAACAAGGATGGCTGCTCCAAAGACATCATTCATTCTCACACTTTTCATCATTAGCTTTAGACTACATCCTGGGCATCCTGTCCTGGAAGCTTTAGACTACATCCTTCCATCCTGGAAGGCAAGTCTGTCCAGCCCTCCCCTGCATTACCTCTGTGAGTGTGTTCTCCTTTCAACCATCCTAGTTAAGACATGCCTTCCTAAATGTTCGTTTATCACACTGTCAACTCCATCAGGAATGCTGTCTCACTTCTGACCATCAAACACATCCAGTTCCTACACTTTAGTGTGGAACTCTCTACAGACTTTATAGTCTACAAAGGTTTGTATCTTTTATGGCCATATCATAGTAATGTCATCTGTTGTTTGACAGTTGGTCTAATCCTTTCAATACTGTAATCATTTATATAAGACCATTCCTAACTTCCAAAGGCTATTTCAGATGATGAGCACTGTATGAAGCCGTGCCCTGTAAATATTTGTAAAAGTTCTACTTGTACTCTCTAAAGGTGAAGACATTTTGTTGATATTTATTGGTGAGCTCTCTCATAAGGACAGTGTATCGGGCTCCTTAGGTGTCAGGTATCACAATTTTGTGACTTTCCCAAGTGGTAGCTTATGATAGGAAGGTGAGTTTTAATTTTGTAATATAAATTATAAATTCAGAACTTCGACATTGGAAACAAAGCAGCTGGATTTCACAGAAAAGGAACAGTTGTGTTGCTCGGTTGCTGCTTTAGAAAACAAGATCATTTTCTATCCCAGTGTCTTGTCTCATCAATGTTTCATGACCTTTAATTTTTTTCCTGGGAAAGAATGAATAAAACAATTGAATTTGCATAGTCATTGCTTCTAAGCACTGGTCTCCTGGCCGCAGTGAAATCTACTATATTTCATGAAATATGTTTCATGGTGGATTTCTAATATGGTTCTATTGGTAGTTTTGGCAATTAACAGATAAGATGCAAAGGCATGACTTGTTTTTCTTAGTCCTGTATAATAAATTGTATCCATCAAAAGAGGACATTAAACAGTAAGATTGTATGACTTAATATAGAGGTGTAAAATTGAAAAGCCCTGAAGTACACCTTTATTACACTCATTAGTGCATCCTGCATTCTCATAAGGACAGATAGGTTGGTACTGTATAGAGCCATGGCATGGACTTTAGGATCTCCCAAAGGTAATAGGGCATTTTCCTGGAAAATCTAGGGCAGTGGCACCTGGGGATTGCAGCTGACTCTTTAATATTTATTACAAGTGTTCATTGAGGGTTGGTGGATATCTTTACAGTTTGATTGCCCAGCTGAGGGTCACTGTAGAAATTTCCAGACCCTACAGTAATAAAGCAAATATGAAGGCTCAATTTCCCAGATGCAGCAGCCTATTCCCACCCTTCCTTAAGTCCTTCCATGATCAAGCAGGAAGCCTGAATTCTAAGGTCTCTGCGGGCTTCTAAGTAAGAGTAACCACTATTCTTCCTGTACCACGAGTGTCCAAGAATGCTCACACCAGACTAAGTAGTTTGTTAGGACAAGTGGGGCTCATAGAGTCATGTTTATAGCTATATTCATTAGAGAGAAAGGGTCTAAAGTAAACTATGCAAAGGTAGAAATCACAATAAGTAGACACTCAAGGAAACCATCAGAAGCTTCCAAAAGTCCCATGCAGCCAAGTTCCCAGAATGTCTTCATCCCTCCAGCAACAGATACTAGCTATTGTGACGGGTCATCAGGGAGTATTTCAAAAGGCTCATCGCCTCACGATTTTTATTGGGCAGTGCTTATGTAGCCACCCCCTGCCTGGCATCTTAAATTTCCGACTCCTGAAGGACAGGCTTGTGTTCAGCATAAACCATAGAATTTTACAGTTTGGGAACCTTTGCATACTTCTACTTATTCCAGAAATGGTGGGGGCTTACAAGTACCTGATTCCAGCCTTGCTAATAGAAACTTTCTGAGAATAACCATTTTGGGCCTTCTGTGTTTAACCCTTCCATACACAGCCCAGGTCCAACTATGATTGTATCTGCAAAAAAATGGTTGAGCTGTCTAAGCCTCCAAGTTATCTTCATCTCTCATTCATTCATTTTAAAAGTTTACACATTTTCCATGGCACTTCATGAAGTGGCCTTGATCTCCCTCGTCAACTATATCTCATGCCTCTGAACCTCAGCTACTTTTCTTCATATAGCAGCCACACTGGCTGCTGCTGATCAGATCTTCAAGGATTCTAGTATCTTAAAACTTCAAAGCCAAGCTGTACTCTGTCCCTACTAAATAAACATCATACATCCTTTACCCTGCAGCCACTTACTGAGAGTTGGCTTTTCTGACCTAGAAGGGATAAAGAGACATTATACTCTAAGAGTGCTATTCTTTTCCTCTGCACTGGTAAAACATTGTCTCTGAATACATAGGGAATACATTTCAATTTAGTATTTGTTTTTATAGCTGACAGTAAGTTTCTTGGTGGGATGGGGACTATGCCTATCCTGTCTATAGCTATGTTTCAAAATAACAAGATCTTGAGTCAACCATATTTGTTTAAAAGAAGAATCCATAATTTATACTTTAAATCCATTGACAAGCAATGTCTTGCCTTGTCCAGATACATTTTCTGTGGTAGACTGAAGAGTGAAAAAGAAAAATATAAGTAAGGCAGTGGTGCTGCACCCCTTTAATCCCGGCACTCGGGAGGCAGAGGCAGGTGGATCTCTGTGAGTTCGAGGCCAGTGTGGTCTATAAGAGTTACTTCCAGGACAGGCTTTAAAGCCACAGAGAAACCCTGTATCAAAAAAGAAAAGAAAAAAAAGAAAAGAAAGATATAATTGGGACAACTATGTTGTGAATCAAATGCATAAGCTGGTTGATTGTGTTTGAAATTTCAATTTTACTATTGTAGAATGGTAGATCTTTGCTGCATGGGCTTGCTCTCTCTTATAAGAACTACAAAGAGCCTGAGGAGTTATACAGATCTTAGCTTTAAATCTAGCACTACAACTTAATAAATTATGTCAGACCAGCTATCAAGCTTTCAGGAACCTTGTTCCTCTTTATAAGCAAGGATGTAAAAGCCATCTCAGGATTGGAAGGATAAGGTTGAGTAATCAAATGTGCAACATGTCAGGCCTGGTACTCAGCACATAAGCACACCCAATAAATGGGAACTGTGGTTTTGACTCTGCTGGGATCAGCAGAAACTTCCAGGCCACACGTTTTGATTTTTGTTTTGTATTATTTTCTCTCTTACTCAATTAAGGAGTCCTTATTCTAACTTCATAGTGCAGTTCTTATTGGAAGCTGGTGCACATGAGCTCAGTGTTTTGAGTGGAAGTGGAACTCAGTGCTCATGATTGGGCATCTCTTAGCTTGCTATGCTCGCTGATTTGCCCACCGTAATTTCTATCTTTAGAGCACTGTTTTGTTTTCTTGGGCAACAAAAATAAGTTTGATTCTTCCACATTTAACCTTTAAGTGTATGAAGATAGCTATGAAGTGTCACTTAGACTTTCTATCTTCCTATTTATTCTAGCTGAATATCACCTCCAGTGACTTGTCACACCTGCTACCAAGTAGGGTTCCTCCTGGTTTTCAGACAATTTGCAATCTTGACTGTCTTCCCGAATGCATATTCCATTTGTAAAGTGTGTCAGGGTTCTTCGGAAAATCAAAACCAACAGTGTGTCTTTGTGTACGGTGTGCACATGTGCACATAAAGAAATTTAAGGGATTGGCTCTAATGGGAACTGGCAAGTCCATAATTTATAGAATAGGTTGGGAAATAAATCAAGTGTTGCAATTGAGGCAGCATTTCTTCTTTCCAGGTAACCTCAATTTTTGCTCCTGGAGCCTTCACTGTATCACCTGAGACTCCCCCCCCCCCAATCACACTGTAGAGGACAGACTTTATAGATAATTGAAGTGAATAAGATCTATAAAATATCTTCATAATAGTGGTGAATTTAGTGTGTCAATGTGACATTATGTGTCAATGCTATAGCCTTAAACTATTGTGATCAAAGCGAAATGTAAAGTGCTTTTTCTGAGGACGATCCAGCACTGGGAGGCATGGCTCCTTCTCTCTGAAAGCTACTTGATTATGAAGGTAACCTGAGGTTTTTATGAGCTGTTTAGAAATATCCAGACCATGCTGACTCGTTTGCTTGTGCAAACAAGGACCCTGTGACTGGTGGGGGATAATTCTGTATTCTGTCAATCATGTTTTAAATAAATGCTGATTGGCCAGGCAGGAAAACCAGATAGAAAGTAGAGGTGAGAACAGGAGAGTTCTTGGAAGCAGGAAGCTCCCTCAGCACTCATGCACAGTCTACCAAAGAGGCAGAATGTGATCCTGTCCCAGCTGAAAAAGGTACCGAGCCATGTGGCTAACATAGATAAGAACAATGGGTTAATATAAGTTATAAGAGCTAGTAAGAAGCCTGAGCTAATGGGCCAATCAGTTTATAATCTTATGGAGACCTCTGTGTGATTTTCTTTGGGGCTTGCTGGCTGTGGGGTAGTGGGCGGAACAGAAACCCCAACAAGCAGGTCCTCATGGTACATGCGACGTGCTTAAGAAACTCGGCAAGAGTATGTCCAGAAAGAAACCCCAAGCTAGAGTAAAAGACCATCAGGAAGCTGAATGGGAAACTAAGAAATAAATCCTTGTTTGACTTGCCTTTGTCTAAGACAGGTTAACTTTCCCCTGCTCCCTCTAGCTGCAACCCACAACCTACAGCACAGACTTGATCATCAGGTCTAGAATGAAGAGATAAGCTGGAGTGTGGGCAGCTGACATTGACATGTAAAACACAGCTGTAGATTAAAAGTGGGTGCCAGGTGGCTGCACGACTTGCTTAACCATTGTATCTGGTTTCATCCAGGACAACATCAAGGTTTGCTGTACTAGGCAACAGCCTGGTTAATTCTGCTGCAAAAGTAGGACCACTTCTGACTAGGATGTCTCAGAGTATAAAGTCCAGACCATGAGGGACACAAGATACTGTCAGCTGTTTCTTGAATGGCTGTTTCCATGTTAGATATGATTACTTATTTTAATGCATGTTATTATGATATGAGGTGCATTAATGTACATTCAATACTCAAGTTTTATAGTCAAAACCTGGGTTCTGACAGTCCCAACATGCTAAGCTCGGTCACACATTTTCAATGTTCTGTGGGCCAGTTACAAGACACAAGTTAATAGTGGAAGATAGAGAAAGGAGATTTATTCAGTGTGGCCACACTGAATAAAAAACAAAATAAGAACAAAAACATCTAGTGACCCACCAATTTCATCTTCATGTTCTTAGCAGAAGGTTTGCTAAGTAATGTGTGAGAGTTATACATCACTTAGCAGTCCTGGTCAAGGCATGGTCCTGCCCAACACCAACCCGTCAATGCCTCTGCTCTAGTCTGTTCTGCAAGGTGGTTGGACAAGTTGCCAAAACTGTTTAATTCTCTTCCTGGAATAGAAGTATCTTTTATGACTGACACCAGGCTTCCACCTCTTCCTCTACCAGCATGAGATTTCTATGTAAATTCCAATTCCTTCAGGACCATTGTTTCAAGAGTTGATAGCTTATGGAGGTCAGTTTTTTCCTCAAAATACCTTTGCTCCGGTCAGGATGCTTACACACTTAAACTACACTTGGTCCATCAAATGTGTGACTGCATATCATTTAAAATGATACAAACGTAGTTTTTAGTTCAGTAAAAAGAAAATTAAGTAAATAGCATAACTAGCATATAGAATGGAATAAATGTTTGAACAGTGACATGAGTTTGACTAAAAGTTAAAAGGACATGAATATTAGGAAATGTTAGTTTTCCATCAGATTGGTTAAAATTTCAGCCTCACTGAGGTCTTTTAAGATAATATGACCTATGAAAATGATCAAAAGGTCCTAAGGGTTTCCTAACCCTTAGGGCAGGTAGGTTTGAGGATACAGCTGATGATGTAAAGTGACAGGCATATCAAGGGCACTCCCTACACAGAACTTCTGCTTTCAGTGTTCAAAGAAAATGAAACATGTGTCAAGAAAGAACAAAGGATAGAAATTTGTAAGATACAAGAACAGGAAACTCTACTTAAATCCGCAAGAGCGCACCAATGCAATCAAACAACAGTCTAGCTAACCCCGCTTAGAGCTAGCACTTAGGGACTTGAGACTATCTTTACCTATAGAAGCAGAATAAGAATGGCAGTGGTTGAGGTCAGTCCTTCCAAAAGCAGACTCAGTGGTTCAGAAAGTTTTCCTGACTGACATGGCAAAAACTTAAAGATTAGTTGGGGTAGCACTTCCACTCCTAGAAATAGTACCATGCCCTGTCTTTGTTTTTTAGTGGGGTATTTGTACTTCTTCATGATAAATTTTTAATTTTCTATTGCTGAGATATAGCTGAGGCCTACATGAGTCACATGAAAAATAAATATCCATGTACTGTGCTATGTTCTACAACAGTGAAATAACAAGGAAAATTCACAGTGGCCGTTTAGCATCCCAATGTGTATTATTTTCCTCATGTATGCAGGATATGGGAGGAGGCATCTTAACAAACACAACTGATAGATATGACTTCTGGGACCCAGTCTGTGTTTCAGGTCCAGTTGCTACTTCATTTAATTTCAAATTTCACAATAACATGATGGGAAGCTATTGCTAATGTGCACATGTAAATGTGTGTATGTGCACATGTGTGTTCAAGGGAGAGCAAGAGTGTAAGAACAGAACTTAGAGTAAGCACTGCTCTCTAAGCTAAAACTGAAATATACAGTCCACTTATATTCAAAGTGTTGTTTCACAGATCTGGGGGAAGAATATCTGAGAGGGAACAGAGAGTTTTCCCCGATTCACACACCTGGAAAGTAGAGGGAATACGATGTTAATGTAGGCCTCTGGATCTCTGAGTAAGCTCTACTCTTCTCCATCACAACAGATCAGTTCCTCTACCATCAAAGATTTTCAGCTCCTGGACCAACACAGCCTACTTACAATAACCGAATGGGCAGACATGTACAAGTGTCAGTCACTAACAAGGACTTTCTATTTGGCCATTTCTACACTTTCTTCTCCAGGCCTATGCCTCCTTCTTAATGGCATGGACTCCTTGATCTCATTCTCCCCCACCCCTTCCTGTATGGAACTTGATTAGTTTGGTCTGGTGAAGACACAATTACCAGGTGATATTTCATGAGCGGAGAGTCTCTTCATAGCGGTAACTGCTGTTAGAAAGCAGTTAATACAGTTTGTCCCACAGAACACGCATGCTGTATACTATGTTAGGATAGAGTATTTGCTTTGGAATGTATGCATCAACATCATAGATATTGGAGAACTTTTTCCTGTGAAAGATGAGTACTGAATTCTCTGAATATGACTGTAAGAATTTTGACAGATGTAGTCATAACTGGGTAAAAGACAGAGCGATACGACTGGAGGAGAATTAAAACATGACAGAATAGCCTTGTGTGACAGAGCCTGAGTGGACCTGCTGACAGTCAACATGAGCGAGATGGGGTCACACATAATTCCTGACACTTGTGAGAAAGGATGGTGTGGAAACTGACAGACACGAGGATGTGCTGGAGAGGGCCAGGAGCCTCCAGCATTTTCCTCATTCCTCTGAAATAGGAAGATCTCTGCTAACACTACTTGATAAGACAGCGTTTAAGCAATGTGACTTAGAAGGGAGTGAGTAATTTCCATCTACTTCCATCTCCTAATGGCTAAGGCAGGCCAGAAGACAGCCGTAGCTCAAGTCCGATGAAAACTCTGTCTCCTCCACATTAGGAATGAGTGATGTCCACTATCTGCACAATTTAATACCTCACAGAAATCCATATTGGCATTTTTCTCACTTCAGCATCAAGGTGAGGTTTTGCTTTTCTGAAGCACTCTCAAAAACTGGGCCCTGTTTTCTGTTCCCTGTAGTTTATACTCATGAGTATGACTGTCTGCAAGTTTAACTTTCCTCCCAAGGGTATGTCCGCTAACATTGAAGAGGCAGTTCGGAGTCACATAAAAGATGCCGTTAAATGATAAGGTATTGGATGCAGGTTTTCTGTGGAAGAGGTAGTGGGTATTAAGAAATTGTAGAATCTTTTAATAATACAGCAAAACACTAGAGCAGTACATTTAGAAGATTAACTGAGAAGCAATCATTAACAAAAGCTAAACTGAAAAATAATTAGATTTTGAGTCTACTAAAAAGTTGATAGAAATGAAAAAAAATCAAGACTGAGGCTTGATAAGTAGTCATTCAGGGAAGGAATAAAAAAGTCAAGGTGGTGTCACACGTCTGTAGTCCCAGCACTTGACGGCAGAAACAGGCAGATCTCTGTGTGGTGAAGGTCTACAGAGTGAGTTCCAGGACATATAGGGCTACACAGTGAAACCCTATCTTAATAAAACAAAAAAGTAAAATTAAAATGAGCCTGAGCCTTTGAGATTTCTTTCTGAGAGTCTGGTGAGATATGTAGGGACAACTACTCTGGGAGAGATGGAGTCTGGGCATTTGAGTGTTTTGTATTCCTTGTAAGAGGCCATGGAAGGTAGAGGTGGCATTTCCATACAAGTAATGGAAACTTGGAGATTAATAATGAGGCTTGGTTTTGAATGTCTGTGACTCAAAATTTGATAATTGAGGTTTGAAAATTGGCTCAGCAACTAACCGCTCTTCCAAAGGACCCAGGTTTGAGTCTAGTATCATGATGGCTCACAACCCCTTGTAATCCCACTCCCAAAGGATGTGCTTCCCTCTTCTGACCTCTTTGGGTACCACAAACACATATGGTACAGACAAACGTGCAAGCAAAATACTTATACACATAAAATAATGAAGTAAATCAATTTAATGTTTTTAAATTGAAGATCAGGGTTGTAGAAAAATATTTGATGTTAATGGTAGACAGTACAAAGGGAAAGGATATGAGACTTAATGGTGAAAATTTCCAGATTTAAAATACAGGTCACCCGTCAATCCTTCCCTTTTGCCCAGCATTTCTGATGTTGTATATCTATGCAAGAAAATATGCATCTCTACCATTATTTGATGCTCTTGGTATTGAGAGACCGTAGAACACGTCTAAAAACACAGGAAAACAGTCCTTTTCAGTAGGATTACTAGATTGTAAGAGATGCCAGAGAATGGAAGAGTAAATGACCAGTGTGCCCCCATGCAGCACGTAGGTTCAAAGTAAATGTCTGTGCAGAGAAGACGGTAGAAGGCCATGGTTTTGAAGACCCAAGTTCCCTTCCCTGAAACCCATCAGTGTAGATTATGTGCGTTTGCAAACTGAAGATACATTAACACTGCTTCCTTCTACTTACTCTGGTAACTGAGACTTCTTAAGTGTAACCTTGAATAATACTAACCTTTCATAGCTCCTCTATCTGTTCCTTTCTCCCCCAGAGTCCCTTAAACTTACCTTGTATCCAGCACATGCCAACCGGGTCACAGTCTTCCCCTGGCACCCGAGTTTGGCCGCAGCACTGTTTGATGCTGTCTTTGAGGAGTCTTGGGGAAGAATGAGTCAAAATTCATTTCAGTCCAGGAAATTCAGCCATGTGTGCCCTGTTTGGTGTATCAGTTTTAGTGTTCAGTATCTGTTTTGCTAAGATACTGAAATTTTGGGGCTTCTCACAGAACCACAAGGACCTGGCAGACAGTGTGCGCTTACTGTCATCCAAATGCAGTCATGCCCCCTTGGGTAATCCCAGGAAATAGGAATGAATGTGACTCTCACAGCTTCGGAAAGTCATTTCCTGGTCCGTGTAGCGGCTTTCTTCATGACACCGTGACTTTATTAGCTATCATTTAACACAGCGCGGTGCTTCCTGATGAACTGCCTTATAGCACTTGCATCCCCCCCCCAATCTGCCAGGTATGTAATGCTTATTTGAATTAAGAGTTTCTTTTCTTGTTTAAATCCTTTGGGGATTCTGCTCTTACCTGGATGAAAATGAGGACGAGGAGTTACACAAATATAATCAAAGGCTGTCAGAAGGCTGAAGCTCCTGTTTATTAGCATTCCGCTTTAGGACATCCAAAGGTCATTTAGTTTATGCATAAACTATAAGTAATCCAGAGGGGTGAAACTTCAGGAACAGCTAAGGAACACTTAGGAAGAAAGGAGATGGTACAAGCAGCCCTTGCCAGTTATCACGGGGCACATATTAAACAACCAACTATGGCTTAACAAGGGAAAGAAAGTGAACTACAAAGCACAGCCCATTCTACACATAAATGCCATCTACTGGAACTCATTTGAATGACAAGACATTGCATAGAATACAGAAAACAATCATTTGAGACAGACTGCTGACTCATATGTGAGCATTACGTGGGGAGTGTGCCTGCCACACATAAACACTGAATAACAGGACATCGGTTGTGTGGTGGAAGTGAAGATAATTGACAGGCTTCAAAAAATACAGTGTATCTCAAGTTTATTCCACCATTGCCCCCTCACATGCTTTTCAAATAACAATGTTAACATTTTGAGGTAATTATTTTAGGAATTAGGTAGGAAAAGAACACAGCTAGACAGTTAACCTTTTCATTCTCAGCCTGATGAGCTCTAAAAATGGGATTCATAAATTTCTCACACAGAAAATGAAAAGATCAGATTTTGCATGTTTATTTGTATGTGCATATTATAATCTAAAATAATGTTTCATATGAAAATTGATACTCAGTATTGTCCTTTAAAAAATAGCCTAATGAAATCCAGGCTGCCCTCAACCTTACTATACAGCCAAGGATGACCTCCCTCAGTATCCCAGTGGCTAGGATTACAGACCTGGCAAACATTCTACCTTCTATGCTACATCCCTACCCCAACCCCTGCTAGTGTTATTATTTCCAGCTATCTAGTTGAGACATAGAGAAACATATAGAGATGATGGCATGTCTGCTGACCTCATGAATCCATAGAAGCAGTGATTACCTACACAAGACCTATGCAAGATCCAGTCAGTTAAAACATTCAGCATGGAGGAGACATGTTCCCATGGTCTCATCACTAACTGAGGAACTATAGGCCTTTGATGGTCGGTAGGAGAGGGAGAGTCACATTCCTTCAGGAGTGTGGCCGCTGGCCCATACCCCAGTGATGATTCCATGCCCATGTGTTTATGGGCAGCACTAATTAACTCGTAAGGTCAATAGCTACATACTAAAAGAAGGACAGGAAGCTGGGAAGGAAAGGTGATGAGGGTCCTGAAGGGGGTTGGAGGGAAGGAAGGTGGAATGAACTTTATCCAGATACATTGTACCCATGTGTGAAATTTTCAAAGAATAAATAAAAAATCAGATTAAAAGAGAAGGAGAATGGCCTATTCTAGAAGAAAGTGTCATATTATAAATATAAAGGGAATGAAGTTGGCTAAGTACAGACTAAATGTAGAGATGCAATATGTGAGAGATAGAGACTGGAAACAGACGAGTAGAACTGAATAAACAGATTGCCTGGGAAAATTGTCATAAAACTGCAGTAGCAATAGGTTGTCACTCGGGCTGAGATCACCAGGTATGTCTTTATGAATGACCATTCCTGCTTTGGGCTGAGTTTTCTAACGGTCAATGCCCTTCCATTGAGTTCAGGGGCAATGACAGCTGCCTGTGACAGTTTGGAATGGCGGGGCGGGAGATGCACATGTGTGTGTACTGGGGATGAGTTTGTTCTTCCTTCTATGATCTCTGATAGGTTTCACATCTCCAATAAGGTATTTATTGCCAAACCCAATACCCAACATAATTCCAGAGAGAAACTATAGCATACCGAAGAGATTTATTACCATTTAAAAGCAAAACATTTGTTTTATGATTTTTGGTGTTGATATAATTTGGTACTTCCCAAGTATCTGCAAAATATTTAAAAGAGCTCCCCATACTTCACACAGAAGACCAACTCCCCCACTTTTACTTTGTCTTCTCTCTTGATTCTCTCATCCCCTCTTCTTTCAGTCTCTCCATCCATCCATCCATCCATCCATCCATCCATCCATCCATCCATCCATCCATCCCTTTATCTTCATGGGTATAGTTTTCTTCTGTACTAGCAACAATAAATTTCAGGCATACCATCTTCATTATTAACATCTGTAATGTGTTTCCCAAACAAGAGGGAATTCTCTGTTGTATACCTTGGTCAGATTTCTCCAGTAGTCCAAAAATGTCTTAGTAAGGGTGGAGGAGTTCTGGCTCATGTTGTCTTCATTATCACGTCTCTTCAATGCCTATCTATTCATCTATCCACCTGCCTGCTTGTCTTTATTACCCTTTACTCTTTTTTGTTTTGTTTTAGAAACAGGGTCAGTATATGAAGCCCAGGCTGCCCTCAAATCTACCTTCTGGCTTCAGCCTCCCTAGTGCTGGGAATACATATTTGTACCACCAAGCCAGCTTTTTCAATTTTTTGCATTCTGGGGAAGTACCTCAGTCCTCCTTCATCACTTTCTAATGCATTTCAAGAATAGGGTACAATTATTTGGGCAACTCTCTCAGAATGCAGTATTTTTTACATCTCCTTGTGATTATATCCAGGTTGAAGCATGTGGTCAGTTGCTCACTGATGCTCATGTCAACTCTCGTCATCACACCTGGTGACACTGAGGGCCTCTGCTTCACCTAGGTTTCTATTCCCCTCTACTTTATTTGCAGCTGATGAGCACTTCTGTTAGGAATTAAAGTTTATAGCTCTTTGTTTTGGCATTCACCAGGGTTGCTTTCCAAACTGTGTATAACCGTGACGGCTGCCAAACTGGGGCTTTTCTAATCCTGAGTCTAAGGCATAGTTAAAATGTATGCAGAGAGTTACTACCCCGTTGAGTCACTCTGCCTTACACAGTGCCATCCCGAAAACAAAATGATTCATATGCGGCATGAGAAAATATCACTAACACCAGCTGTGACAGTCAGTGTCATGGGGCTAGCATCGCTGAGAAGGCAGAGCAGGCAGCATCAGGCTGGGGAGCGGCTGTGCATGGCAAAGCTGCTCTGGAGAGAAGGCTTCCTGGCTAATTTTGGAACACATGGAGGGATATTATGGGCCTCACAGTCAACTTTGTGTAAAGACTCCTGCTCGCGCCACCCAGAGCGCATCCTGCTCAAAGACATAAAGCATTTTGTTTTTCACCCTTCCTGAAACTACAGCCTCATTTGTGTTGTGTGAAAGAGCATGTGAGCTCTTGAAGCCGAGGTTGAGAAGAGCCACAGGCCTTTTCTTTTCTCTACGGGAGTCCCACGTTCCCCCTTCCTTTTAAATGATGTCAGAACATGGGCTTTTTAACACTTATGCGATGCGTTGGACAAAGAAAGATGTTCGCACATTTTTTAAAAAACGTTTATTTTGTGTTTAGTCAGGTGTATGGGGAGTGGATACACACGGATGAATGCAGGTTTCTCCTGAGTCCGGAGAGGTTGGATCCCTTTGAAGTTGGAGCTGTAGGCAGTTGTAAGATTGAACTTGGTTCCTTGGCAGGAGCAGTACATGCTCCTTAAAAAAAAATTTACTTTTTTTATTAATTTTTATTAATTCTTTCAGCATTTTATACAATGCATTTGAACATATTCACCCCCTTTTGTAACTGCTGCCAGATCCCCTCCCTTATCCCAGTAACTTCATGTTCTCTCTCTCTCTCTCTCTCTCTCTCTCTCTCTCTCTCTCTCTCTCTCTCTCTTTCTCTCTCCTGTCTCTCCTTCCTCCTGCTCTCTCCTTCTCCCTTCCCTCCCTCTCCCATCCTTAAACACATCAAGTCCAAGTTTTGTTGACCACCTACTTCTGTCCAGGAGGTCTGCCCTGGATTATGGTCACTCTACTAGTTCTCACACCAATTAGCAATAAAAGACTTTCCTTTTCCTGGCAGCTATCAAATGCCAATAGTGCCTCAGTTAGGGGTGGGGTCTTCACATTCACCTCCTCCCCTCCACGTTGAGATTTTGGTCTGGCTTAAACCTGAGCAGGGCATGTGAGCAATGTCACAAACGCTGTGAGATCATGTGGACAGCTGCCCCGTTGTGTCCAGAAAACACAGTTTCCAATTCTGTGTCTTACAATTCCTCTGCCCACTTTTTCTCATAGATTCCTGAACCTTAGGAGCCAGGTGTGACACAGATGTCCCATTTAGATCTGAGTACACCAAGGTTTCTATTCTATGCATGTTACCAGTTGGGGGTCTTTGTGTAAAGCACCATCTTGTGCAAGTATGAGTTTCTCTGATGAGGGTGTGTGGAGATAGCAACAAGTCACTGGGAGTCATTTTAATACTATTTAACAGAATAACAGCAGTAGGTTCTCCCCTAGGTTCCATGACCTGTCTAGCCACAGGCTCTTGGCTTCATCGACTGTGTCAAGCAAGTATAGGTTGTATCTTTGGAGTGAATGTGAAATACAATTTTTAAAAGTGGTTGGTTATTCCAACAGCATTTGTTGCTGAAACATTACTAGTGAACATGTCCTGCCAGACAGGCCATTATCATAGTTTGCAGGGTTTATACTAGATGAAACTGATGATGACTTTCCTTCTCTGATAGTATGTATAGCACTACCATACATACATACACACACAAACATACACACACACACACACACACACACACACACACACACACACATATATATATGGTAGGGAGTTGCTTGTTTGGCCTGGCTGCCCGGCTAGCTTAGACCCGAAATAACCACACAAATCTGTATTAATTAAATCACTGCTTGGCCCATTAGCTCTAACTTCTTATTGGCTAACTCTTACATATTAATTTAACCTATTTCTATAAATCTGTGTATTGCCACGTGGCAGTGGCTTACCAGCAAAGTTTCAGCATGTCTGGTTCTGGCAGCTCCATGGCTTCTCTCTGACTCCACCATTCTTTCTCCCAGCATTCAGTTCTGTCTTCCCCACCTACCTAAGCTCTGCCCTGCTATAGATCCAAAGCAATTTCTTTATTCATTATTGGTATTTGAGCATACAGAGGGAAATATATTATATTGTATATAATTTAGGGAGCTTCTACATTAGTAGTTCTCAGTACATGGCATTTTCAAAAGCCTTTAGGGTTATTGATCTCCTACATCCCATGCTGTACCCTGAACTCCCATCCCCCACCCCATTTAATCCTTCCTGTCCCATTTGCCATCCTTTCCTCTTTATAACACTGTACTCAATTTCTCCTTCCTTGAAAGACCCCCTTCTTCTCACTGACCCTTTACTAATTCCATAGCCTCTCTAGCAATTTCAAATGAAAGACACATATATAAAATTTACAATCTATCAACCACATATGAGAGAAAGCATGTGAGGCTTATCTTTCTGTCTCTGGGTTACCTCATTCAGGATGATTGCTTCCAGTTCCATCCACTTACCTGCAGTTTTAATAATCTCATTATTATTAATGGCTGAATAATATTACTTTGTGTAAATATACAACATTTTCATTATCCATTCTTCAGCTAATAGATATCCAAGCTGTTCTCATTTCCTAGGTATTTTGCATAGATCAATAATGAATAAGGATAAGTGTCTCTGTGGTGTGAAATAGAGTCCTATGGGTACATTTCCAAGAGTTGAATGGTTTGATCTGAGGCTAGATCTAGTTCTAGCTTTTTCAGGAACCTCCACATTGATGGTCACAATGACTGCTGCAGTTTTCACTCCATCAGCAGTGATACATGTTCCCATTTTCCTTCATCCTTTCCAGCATTGGCTGTCATTTGCTTTTGATCCTTTGATCTTGGCCATGCTGACTTAGATAAAGTAAAATCTCAGGGTGGCTTTAATTTGTATTTCCCTGATGGCTAAGTATGTTGAACATTTTTAAAGAAAGTAAATATTTCTCAGCCATTTGGGATTCATTGTTTCTTTCTGTTCAGTTCCATGCCCCATTTTTTTAATTAGGTTGCTTTGTAGTTATTTATTTACTTTTAGATGCTTGTTTATTCTAGATATTAACCCTCTGTCAGATGTAGAGCTGGTAAATATTTTTCCCATTCTGTAGACTTCCTCCTCACTTGATGATGACATTTTTGCTTTATGGAAGCTTTTTCATTTTGTGTGGTCCCATCTGTCAATTGTTGGTCTTAGTGCCTGTGCTATAAGGGTCCTGTTCAGGAGGTCCTCTCTGTGCATGTCAGTTCAAGTGTATTCTACAGTTCCTCATCTACCAGATTTAGGGTATTATGTTGTGGTCCTTGATTCTTTTGGATTTTGTGCAGTAGACATGTATCTACTTTAACTTCTACATGCAGCTATATTGTGTGACCGGCACCATTGTTGAAGATGCTGTCTTTCTTCCAGTGTGTATTTTTGGGGACTCTGCCAAAAGTCAGACGTCTATAAGGGTATGGACTATGTACAGTTCCTCAGCTGTTTTCCACTGTTCAATGTGTTATTGTTTTATGCCCATACCATACCATGTAGTTTCTACTACTGAAGCTCTGAGTGTAGCATGAAATCAGGTATGGTGATGCCTCTACCAGTTCTTTTATTGTTTGCTATTGTTTTAGCTAGCCTTGCTTTTTGTGTATTTCCATATGAAATTTAATATTATTTTTCAATTTCTGTAAAGAACTGTGTTGTAATTGTGATGGGAATTGCTCAGAATTTATAAATAGCTTTCGGTAGAATGGCCATTTTATCAATATTAATTCTGCCAGTCCACGAACATAGGAGATCTTCCCATCTTCTGGTATCCTCTTCAGATAATACTTTAGTGTCTTAATTTTTTATCACATAATCTTCCTCTTCCTTATTTACATGTATTCCACGATTTTTGAGGCTATTATGAATAGGATTGCCTGCCTGATTTCTTCCTCAGTATGTTTGCCAGTTTTATATTAGAAACTTACTAACATTTGTGGTTTAATTTTGTATCCTGCAATTTTGCTTAATGTATTTATCAGCTGTCAGAATTTTCTGGTTACATCTTTTGGGTTTTATATATAAAATCATATCACTTGATAATAAAGATATTCTGACTTCTTTATTTCCTATTAATAGCTTTTTAAAATTCTTAGCTTTTCCTTTTGCTCTAGCTAAGACTTCAAACGTTATATTGACTAGGAGTGAAGAGAGTAGACATCCTTTTCATGTTCCTTATCTTAGTATACACATTTTATATTTCCCTCCATTTAGAATGATGTTGGCTGTAGGCATGTTATAAATTGCCTTTATTATGTGGAGATGTTCCTCCATATCTC
>JAQHUG010000021.1:11939362-11951764 GCA_028555095.1 Dicrostonyx torquatus | reverse complement strand
AAGAGTGTTGGATCCCCTGAAATTGGAGTTACTGGCAGTTGTGAGCCACCATGTGATTACTGGGAAATGAACTTGGGTCCTTTGTAAAAGGAACTTGGTTCTTAAATGCTGAACCATCTCTTCCTCCCCTAATTGGGAGATTTACAATTACTGCTTCTATCTCATTGTGGTTTTGGAGTCTTCATTCAGACATTTATATTCCTATCCTGTTTGAGTTCCTTGAACATATTGGTAAGGGCTGTTTCATTGTCTTGTCTTGTGCATCGACTGTGTTGCTTTTCTCGGGGAATTTTACCATGGAGGTGCTGGTTTCCAGAGAAGACATATCGTCTTACTTGTCCGTGTTGTTGTATTTTGGAGAGGGTTTCTAGGCATCCTCTCCCTGACTGATATTCACTTGTTTGTGGTGTTACTTATGTGGATATTTGTTCTTGGCTCTGTTGGGTAAGAGTTTGGACCTTTGACTGATGTTACTTCAAATTATCAAGTTGTCCACCAACTGAATGATGCTTTGTTTTTAGTCCTGAGATCGCTCTAGGACTCTAGGTGGTGCTTCTGACACTTCTAGATCAGTACAGTGTGTAGGTTGGCTGACAGGCTAACGTAGGCAGATCTGGAGCTATCTAACAAGGGATTTAGTCTGGTGGATGGTAGTGGATAGATTAGCTGATATTCAGGTGAGAGAGTGGACTGACTCTGACTCTGGAAGTTGCTAGCAAAAGTTCCAGTTCATATTATGGGTTTGGATTCCATGGAAGGGGTGAAAAGGCGACACAGTACATGCTCTAAGCCACTGAGCCATATCTGCAGCCCCCTAAATCACATTTGATTATTGCCATTATAGTCAAATTATCAACGTATTATAATTTTAAACCTGTATTATAAAATATGACAGTATTCTAAAAATTCAAAAGGCATAACATCTACTGAATAATTAACACACCACAGACAGAGAAAACTACATCTGTAACTACTATGGCTAGTATTAGTAAATACTAAATCGTCCTCCTGTTCTGTCTCGTGCTTCTGTCTGGTCCCGAGGAGGAATTACACTATGAAATAAGACCCCGAGGAATGAAGAGCTTTTAGTCTTTTTCTGATGATTTTGAGAAATCTGCCGGTGCCTGCTGAGAATTGTTTGCATTTATTTTCATTGGCAGGCATAGCTTTGGGATGAGCTGACCATGTTTATGACCTGAGGGGCTAATCAGCCTCTTTTTATTTTTTGTGATTACACGTGACTCCAAGTCAATATGCTCTCTTGTAAACTGCACATCTTTTTTTTATTCTTGGCAGAATTTAGGTAGAAAGTGTATACTGTGACTTTCTTTTATTTTTTTAACTTTTCAAATGTTCTACTCCTTTTTACCTGCTTATTCATTACCTGTAAGGGTTTCATGTTCCAGCCATTTTGTGAAGCTTGTCACTTGTGTTCTGTGTAACACTCTGGGGCAGTTTTGAATTCTGATCTGGAACAGGAAAAAACCAAATCTTTTTTTTTTTTTTTTTTGCATATCCATGGTATTTTATTAGAGCAGTCTTATCAGACCAATACAAGGTGATATTGAACTCATGCTAAAAGATCTTGCAATTCTCTTGGAGAACAATTATCTTAACTTGTAACTTTTCCGGGGGCTTTTTAAAATTGATTTTTATTGAGCTCTACATTTTTTTCTGTTCCCCTCCCTGTCTCTCCCCTCTCCTTCAACCCTCACCCATTGTTCCAATGTTCCTAATTTACTCAGGAGAGCTTGTCCTTTTCTATTTTCTATGTAGATTAGATCCATATATGTCTCTCTTAGGGTCCTGGGATTCTCTGGGATTGTGATTTGTGGACTGATTTTCCTTGCTTTATGTTTACAAACCACTTATGAGTGAGTACATGTGATATTTGTCTTTCTGGGTCTGGGTTACCTCACTCAATATGATGCTTTCTAGCTCCATCCATTTGCCTGCAAATTTCAAGATGTCATTATCTTTTCCTGCTGTGTAGTACTCCATTGTGTAAATGTACTACATTTTCCTTATCCAATCTTCAGTTGAGGGACATTTAGATTGTTTCCAGGTTCTGGCTATGACAAACAATGTTGCTATGAAAACAGTTGAGCACATGTCTTTGTGACATGATTAAGCATCCTTTGGATATATACTCAAGTGGTATTGCTGGGTCTTGAGGAAGAGAAAACAAAATCTTTGACTGAAATATTTGCTCTAGAATGAAGTACCAGAAGATTCTAGGTCAGGCTTGAAGTCCATGCTGTATCTGATTCAGAGTCCCCAACTTGTACCCATTGAGCCCTGGCTTTCACATGGGTTCGGGGAGGAGTGGGTGAGGATAGTGGCCTTTATAGTCAGAGAGGTGATCTCTCAGTATAGACATGATCCATTTTTCTCTGTTTTCATAGAGCACCAAAATGGTTCTTTCTGGCTTGTTTAAAGGTTAAGCAGAAATAAAGTTTTAGAGAGACTTCAGGGCTTAGGTCTGGAGTTTTGGCCTCAAAGACAACAAGAAATCGTAATGTTGCTGTTTCCTGGTGTGTCAGTTCTGCTAATGCCTCACTGAAAACCTTCTTTGTCTCAGAACTGATGGAGCAGCCACCTACTCTGGCACTGTCTTAGATACTTTTCTGTCACTGTAAAGAGACACCAAGACCAAAGAAATGTAGGAAATAAAACATTTGCCTAAGGTCTTTCTTAGAGTTTCAGAGGGTTAGTTCATAGCCATCACAATGGGAAGCATGGCAGCTGGTGGGCCAGTATAGCCCTGGAGCGTTAACTGAGAGCTTACACTTGATCCACAGCAGCACACAGCATAAAGAGAGAGGTGGTGGGGGACAATTCTGTATTCTGTCAATCATGTTTTAAATAAATGCTTATTCGGCCAGGCAGGAAGTATAGGCAGGTCAACCAGACAGGAAGTAGAGGCAGGGTGATGAGAACGGCTGGGAAGAAGGAAGCCCATTCCCGCTCTCCTGCCCAGTCCACCAGGATGTGAGCTGCCCGGCTGGGAAAGGTACTGAACCATGTGGTAACATAGATAAGAACAATAGGTTAATATAAACTACAAGAGCTAATAAGAAGGCTGAGCTAATGGGCCAATCAGTTTATAACCTATAGAGACCTCTGTGTGATTTTCTTTGGGACTTGCCAGCTGTGGGGTACCGGGCAGGACAGAAACCCCAACAAGCTGGCCCTCATGTTAGAGAGAAGGGGAGAAAGAGTAGCTGGTCTGGTGTGGGCATTTGAAACATAAGATCCCGCTCTTAGTGCTCACCTCCTTCAACAAGGTGATGCCTCTTAATCCTTACTAAAAACTCCACCAAAGGGAAACCAGAACTGCAGATATATGAGCCTCTCAGGGCCATTCTCATTCACAAGCACATTAGAAGATGTCACTTCCCTTCCCAGAATCGAAAGCCGACATTTTATGTGATAGACCATCTCCTACTCACCTTTCAATCTTGGTGTAAATATGACCTCTTAGGATGTGTTTCCAGCCCTGCTGAGTCCATTTGTCCTGTTAGATTGTGTGAGTCCATGAGTCCAGGGCCGCATCTGAACTCCTCATCTCTAACACTATTCTTCCACCGGATGCTCAGGAAAAGTATGTGAATAACAGCAACAGAAGGAAGCAGGGAGGTTTAGTGTAAGGGAGAAAGGCAATAAGGAAGACAGAAAGATGGAAAAGTGTTTTCACCTGGACCATTCAATAAACAAGCCGTGATGGGAATCACCAGACCTATGGCCTGCAGAAATGAGTTCAAGTTCAATACTTTCCCTCTATTGCCCAAGCAGTAAAATAAAGGTTTGGACATAAAGGCAAAAAGCATCCCACATCTCTTCACACAATCTCATTCTCCAGATCTGTAATTGTTGGCAGTAAGCATTCTAAAATGCCTAATACGCTCTTCTCCGCAGGTCTTCCACCTCCCTCAAGTACAAAACAACCCGTGGACTCGAACAATGCAGACCTGTTTGAAAACACTTCACACTCTTGTCACTTGAGCTTCTCTCTCACTAAGCTGTCTGAGACTTGACAATTCAGTAGGATCATTAAAATCAATCCTTAGACTTTGGTTCTTTTGTAATCAGTAAGCACTCTGTTTTGGCTGAAGAAGAGGATAAAAGCTTTAGCAGCAAGAATAAATAGGCTGTGCCACTTACTTGGATGCATTCAATGGCATTTTCCATAGAATTGATGTTGTTTTCCTATTGTTTTTTTTTCTTGATTGTTATTCTCTTGTGGCATCCATGCTTTGTAGAACTGAGAGTGGACTGGACGAAAGCCACTTCGCCTTTCGTCTTCCAGACCGTGGGCTCTTGGACATTACTGATTAGATTGGGTGTCATGTTTTCTGATGAGAGGCTTTTATGCATTTCTGTGACATCATACCCATGTTGAGAAGGATGTTAGCCAAGCGATGAAGCTAAGCACACAGTCAGCTATGCCGCATGAGGGATGAAATAACAAAATGTCCTCCATTTTGGAAGAGCTATGCTGAGTGGATGGGTGATAAATTGAATGTAGCCTATTCATTCTGTACATGTGACATATACAAGCTGGTACACACACACATATGCACACACATTTTATAAGCTTTCCTAATCCAAAAATTATAATATTTTACTTTTGTAAACTCCCTGAATTTGAGGCACATCTTAGATTCTACCCAATAAAAATAAAAATTTTCTCATTCTTTTTTTTGTTGCTGATATTTCTTTTTTATTATTATTATTACAAGAAAAATTTACATTTACTCCCCTTGTTTCCGGCCCTCCCGCTCCCCCCCTACCCCACCGCCCTCCCCCTGTTTCTTTAGGTGGGGCAGGATACCCTGCCCTATGGGAAGCCCAAGGCCCTCCCCCCTCCATCTCGGTCTAAGAAGATGTGCATTCATATAGAATAAGTTCCCAAATAGCCAATACATGCAGAAGAGATAGGTCCCAGTGCCATTATCATTGGCTTCTCAGTCATTCCCCATTGTCAGTCATATTCAGAGAGTCCGGTTATGTCATATGCTCATTCAGTCCTGGTCCAGCTGGGTTTGATGAGCTCCCAAAAGATCAAGCATGCTGTCTCTGTTGGTGGGTCAGTCCCTCATGGTCCTGACGTCCTTGCTCATCTTCTCCCTCCTTCTGCCCTTCCACTGGCCCTTGGTAGCACAATCCCTTGTTCTGGTGTGAATGTGGGTCTCTGGCTCTATCTCCATCCATCATGCGAAATTTCTATGGTGACGATTGAGATATTCAACAAAGTAACTATGGGACAAGTTCAGTTCAGGCACCCACTCCTCTGCTGCCCAAGTACCTAGCTGGGACTTCCCTATGAATACCTGGGATCCCCTCTAGAGACAAGTCTCTTACAAATCTTAAAATGACTCCCGTTAATGTAGATATCTTATTCCCTTCCCCACTATCCACCCTTCCTCCATCTCCACCCTCCCCCAACCCCAGGCTCTCCCTGGTTCTTCCTTTCTCCCTTCTATCCTTCTCCCTTTCACTTACCCCCTCCCCCAATCCCTATCTCCACACCCATCCCCAAGACACATGTCTCTCAATTGTACAGTTCCCCTTGAGCTTCCCCGTTGTGTGCACAGAATCTGGAGGTGCTGTCCAAATTCTCATGCTGCCATTTTGCAAGCTTTGACTTGTAGGTCGCAAACTGGTGACAGGAAGCTACCTTTTCTCAGACTGGTGCAAACATGATCTTCTTTCAAAACACCTCTCAATCTGGGCGTGTCAAAGGCTTCTGTTTCCTACACAAAATAAATTGTAATAAGACCTCCATCTGTTTCTGGAAAATAGTGTGTGAGCCAATAGGTTAAACATTCTCTTCCCCTTTAACATTTTCATTAATCCTCAGCAAGTTCATAAATAAACTCTGCAACCTGTGGAGAAATCTATCAATAATATTTCCACTTACCAGTGAGACTGGGAGGCATTGAGATAGTGCGGACTTTCTAAACACATCTCAAGGTTGAAGAGACAGAAGAATTTTCTCAAAAATATTGAAGAAGTATAATTTAGAGGCAGTGTAACCTGCCAGTCCTTACCCATGTATCTTAATTAAGTAAAGCAGGTCTGAAATTGCCTTCTGTCATCTGCACAAGAAGCAATTACAATCATACTTTGGGATGTGGGTTCCATTGAAGAAGAAGGAGAAGAAGAAGAAGAAGAAGAAGAAGAAGAAGAAGAAGAAGAAGAAGAAGAAGAAGAAGAAGAAGAAGAAGAAGAAGAAGAAGAAGACTCTAATTGGCTGAAGGTGAAGAAATTGATGTCCATGCTTGTGAACATGCAGTAGGACAAAGTAGGGAATTATTTACAGCACAGAAGATGGGGTCTTCAGAATTGCAGCCTGAAACTTGCCATTCCCAAATCTTAAAGTTGGAACTGGTTAAAAATAATGATCTTATATCTGACAGAGTGGGGGAAATGTCCCCATGTTGTAAACCAGGGTCAAGCCACAAACCTCAAAATCTGGGCTTGTAACTTAGTTGAGTTTGCAATGGTGCATAATATGTAATACATCCAGTTGAAATACTTTTGTGCAGCAGCCTCTGTGTGTCTCTTTTTAGCAGAAGTTGCTTTATATTTATAAATAGGAAACCCAGCAATGATAGTGAATATCAGATTTTTGGTAGATTCTATTTATAGGAAATCTCAAAAAAACTTTTATGTGGAAAAAACTTTTAAGATTTTATTTTATTTATGTATGTCTGATTGTGGGTATGTGAACTAGTATGTGAGTGCAGGTGCCCATAGAATCGTGAAGATGGTGTCACATCAACCAGAGCAAAAGTTTAGAGTTGCCTGATGTGGGTGCTGGGGAATGACCTCAAATCTTCTACAACAGCAATATGTCCTCTAAACCACTAAATCACTTTTCCAGCTCCTGCAAAAGGAAAGTTTGCAATATGTGTTCATGCAATATTTGAATCACTACATGTGTGACTCCTTGTGCCTGTTCATGAGACATGCTAAGTCTATAAAAGTACCTTCTGGATTTGAGGGTTATTACCAGAAGACTTTCCTGTGGATAAATGCAGAGATTTTGCCCGTTGGTCATTGCTTTATCTGTTTCTGTTGTCCTAACAGAATTATTGGGACTGGCTAACTTAATAGAAAAGAGATTTCTGTGGATCATGGTTCATGCAGCTGGAAGTGCAAGGGCAAAGTGACAGTCCCTAGGAGGGTGTGATGACCTGGTACAGTGTGGAGGGGTGAGTGATTGCATGCAGAAAAGGCAAAGCGGTGCAGGTGTCCTGGGCTTACAGCTCTTCCTGTGGTAAAGAATCCAGTCTCTTTGTAACTCCTTTAATCCCCCCTAAGACTGTGCCAAATGGCAATCAGATTTCAACATGGGTTCCCAAGGGCACTGATACAGTAAAATCGTAGCAATGTGTTTGATAAGTCTTTTGTTTGTTTGTTTTTCTGAAAAATCTACTCTAAAGTATATAGATGGATGCAGATAGCTGAATGGTTGTCAACATGGTTTTAGTGATCAGAAAACCAATGGGCATAAGGAAGAAAGCTTCTGTAATAAGCGTGATTGGCATCAACAAGAAGTGGGCCTGCTGCAGGCTGGCATTGGGGTGGAATTACCAACAGCCTGGGATTAGTGTTAGGCCCTATTGCTGTGAAAATACAAAAAAGTAATAATAATAAGCATGTAAAAAACAGCATTAAGAAAATTTTTCATAGCAAAATCTTGTAGCACAGTCATGTGTTTTTTTCCATTAGTGGTGGGGTCGTGCATGGCTTAAAGTTACTTCTGATGAATTTTCCAGAAATTAACTTCCTAGAATGTTTGCTTCCATGCACACATGCACATTCTGAATGATGCGCTGGTAAATACTGTATCACCCAAAAGCTCCCTGGATAATACAGTCGGTGAAAGCCCTGGTTTGTAGCACTGTTTATCTCACGATATAAGTATTCAGCCATGGCTTACTACAAAGTCGTGGTTCCTGCATGTATGGCTGGGAAAAAAGAAAAATCAGCTGTCACACTCTCACATCAGGTGAGGAAGTTCAGATAACCTTGCACATCCCACCCTCTTATGCTTGTAAATCTGAATGTTTCACAAGTGGAGCCTATGAAGATGCACAGCAGTGCCCACAAACCTCAATTTGTAAGAAAGAAATATTCCCCTTTCTTTGACCCCTGTTTCATTCAGTCGACTCACTAGAGGCGTGAAGCATGCCTCTGCTTGGACAGGACTCAGTTTGTAGAAACATCCTTGATAGATAAATGGGAGAACCCATCTATCCTCACACAGGAATTCTCAGTTGCTTTGATCTCTACTCTTCTAAGCATGGCCATCATTACACCCAGAAAGGTCACATTTAGGGTTCTGACACATTTTAGTAAAAGTATCTGTCTCCCAGGGCCTTGGTCTCAGTTAATCTGCTCATTTTTTATTTTTTTAAAAGAAAACAAACTATTTTTTTCATTATACATACCCAGCCCAAGTTCCCACTCCCTTCCCTCCACTTATCCCCCGTTTCCACCCACCATCCACTCCTCAGAGAGGATAAGGCACATTGCTTTGGGGAAGGTTCAAGGCCCTCCCTACTATCTCTAGGCTGAGAAAGGTATCCATTTAAAGAGATTAGATTCCCACAAAGGTAGTATAAGCATGAGAGATAAATCCTGGTGCCATTTCTAGTGGCCCCTCAGTCTGCCCCAGCCACATAACTGTCAGCCACATTCAGAGGGACTAGTTTCGTCTTATGCTTGTTCCTTCCCAGTCTGGCTGGTGTAGGTGAGCTTCCAATAGCTCAGGTAGACTGTTTCAGTGGGTGTCCCCATGATGGTCTTAAAACATAGATCTGGTTGTTTGACTTTTTTTCCTGTGTGTATGTATATGAGTGGTACATGTATGTGTGGTATGTCTGGTGTGTACATATGGATGTGGAGTGCATGCATCCATGCACACACGTGCAACAGATACTCTTACTTCCTGCTTCACAGAGTCTCTCACTGAATTAGAAACTCCCTGTTTTGACTAGTCTAGCTGTCTAAAAAGCTCTCAGGCTGTCCTTATCCTTGTCCCCAATGCCAAGGTTCAGGTTTGTAAATCTATGCCTGACTCTTTGTGTAGGTACTGGGGATTTGAAGTCAGGTATCCATGTTTGGACAACAAGTGCTCTTATCCACTAGGACTTCTCCCTAGTCCTCCCAATGGACTTGTAATTCTCTATTTATTTACTATGCTCCTTCTTGCCCAAGAGACTGAAGGCCACAGTCTGCTTCAGATAGGAAGATAATTTATCAGTGCTAGATGGATACCAACCTATAGGATTTCATTGTTTGACTCTACTTATAATCAGTAATTGGCTCTAAGTTAAAGCATGGGGTATTCATTAAAGTAACTGGAAATATGATGACTAGTTAAATGAAATATGGGAAATAATATACTGTAATTTTGGAAGGAAGGCAACATTTCATCCAAGTATATAATGTTCACCTGATAACATAGAAAGTTACTTTTTTGCAAATTCCTGATTTTGAGTTCAAAACTACTTCCTTAGCAGTGTGCATCATCATATACTACATAAAACACAACAAGTAGCCATGGACTGAGTCTTCTGAAATTGCCTTCTTCTAAACAAACATTTAAATCCAACCAGTTACATCCTTAATGCTGCGATTAAAAGCTGAGGTGTACATTTGGTCTTCATGGAATTTTGTAAAGCAAAATTAATGATAACATAACAAAACAATTCTCTTCTGATTAAATGAAATGCATTTTATCTGAAAATCTGGTGACAAAAATTCTAAAATTAACTGTAAGAATCAGCAATGAGAACTCTACAACAGTTCTAAGATTTATATTTTTAGTTTGTGTGTTTTTGTGCCTAGGGGTGTGTGTGTGTGTGTGTGTGTGTGTGTGTGTGTGTGTGTGTGTGGTGTGTGTGCATAGCATGTAGACACAGGTGTCCACAAAGGTGAGAAGAGGTCAGGTCCCCTCGTATTGCAATTATGGGCGGTTGGAAGTTGCCCAACATTGGTACTGGGAACTTAATCCAGGTCCTCTGGAGGAGACACAAGTTGTCTTAACAACTGAGCTAAGGCAAACTTGTAAATGAACCTAACACTGAAGGAGGTATTTTGTGATTGTAGGAAATAAATGCATACATCTTCAGTACTGAAGTGGACCAGACATACGAAGTCATTTTTTCCTCCTGTGGGGGCCAGGTGTCTTCATCACACACACGTTTATAGTCTCTCTATCTAAGAAAAGGTTGTCTCAGTTCTGTAGATTGAAATGGCTATGTTCCTATCTTCCCCTTCTACTATCTTGCCTCTTTTTTTCTCTTGTCCTGTTTGTTTGCTTCACTTCTGCAATATTCAGATGGTTTTCCATTTGTATATTGAACTTAATGATGGATTTCCAACCTGATCTTTCTAAATATAACCTGCTTTTTGTAAATACATAGGTGAATGGATCCTGTGTGTTTCCTTTTGGTCAATAAGAAGAGAGGTGTTAAATTTCGATGGTAGTCAAATAACAGTTTAGGAATTATATTTAATAAAAGACGTCACTGAGGTAATGCATTTATGATGAAATGAGTCCATAATCTCTAGCCTGAACTCTGAAATTGAGAAATTTACATGTGCAAAGAGCATAAAAATCTCCCATGATCTCAAAAATACAAATTCCATAGCACTAGTAGAATACGAATTAGCATGGAATCTTTAATGTTACTAAGATATTATGAATGATAAACACAATCAATAACAATATGTATGTTTCTCTAGTATCGGCTTTAGGCCAGGTACCTGACCTTCGTAAATACTGTGTAATAATTGCTATGCTAGATATTTCACCTGCCTTGGATCCATTCTTTAGAGTAGCGTGCTAAACACATTGCCAATTTCCCGGAAAGTTATACACGTGTATCTAGAAAGTCTAGAAAAAATAAGTAATAGGAGGGGTATTCAAGTTCAAATCAGGCCAAACAGAATTCTGTTCTCTTGTTGCTCCTGCAATCCAGTTTTAAATTCTGATAGCTGAGATTATGATGGACTTACTCATCTTAGTATTTTTCAATTGTTTGGCATTTGATATGTGTGTGTTGAAAGAATAGTTTTTTGTATGTTAATTAATAATTGTGATGCTACTTATTTGGGGGTAAATTCTCAGACATTTAATGTTTGCAGTATTTTAGCACCACAGAGGGAAACAACAAAGGACAGTGGGAGTCAAAGATGTAATCTAGGAAAAACTACAATATGCAAAGATGATGAAATAAATGCCCAAATCCCATAAGTTCAGTAAGCCAATATTTGAATCAGATAATTGCATTGGTAACTAATAAACACCCTTTACCTATGTAATTTCCTTTCAAATTTTAGCATAAAATGCAATGAACTGAAATGAAAAGCTTTAGGAAAAGGTGTTCTAAGCCCAACTTCTGCATCACAGGTAAAAATGCTAATTAGCATTGACTGTGTTCTGCGTTGAATCATGAACATATTACTAAAAATCAACATATTTACTATTATGATTTCTGAGAGTTACTACACTAATTCCAAAATCATCTTGTCTATACAAAATAATGTCTTATGATCTTAAAATTTCATTCAGCCTGATTAGTTTAGGAAGAACTGGGTTTTATTTTAGTGATCTTTGAATTTCATTTAAATTTAGTATTCTGTCAGAACAGAAAGCTATAACTCCTCCCTATCAAGGAAGATGCTGATACAGCGAACAGTATAACAATAGCAAAATATCATAAACGTAATTTAAACAATTTTCTTAGCTATAAAAATAGAATATCTTTACTGAACCTTAGAAAACTGAAAGTTAGAAATCAAATATATCCTCTGATCCTGAGATAACTAAAATGAATATGTTTAATATGTAATATAAATATGCGATTTTCCCTCTTCTCTCTGTAGAAATCCTCAGAATGTTGTTTTAACTGAAACTAACCCTAGAGTAGCTACCTTAATTAAAGGGTCAGTATATAATTTGGTGCATGATTCAAAAACTATCAATTTTTGTACTAGATACTATTGTCTGAATTCCAGCAGTCTGTTTGAATTTTTTTATCATTTACTCATGCTCTCTCATGACATAGCACCATAAATCATGACTCATCAAAACTATATTGCCTACAGGACTGTTCTCAGCAATATATGTATTGAAATATCTATTGGCTTACTTTTTATAAGCTGAAACCATTTAAACTTCATTCTTTTTAAATTTAATTATTTTTATTTTATAAAAAGAGGAAATGGTGTAGGAGGGTTCTTCTGTATTTGGGTTACTCTCATTGGTTGAATAAAGGACTGCCTGGCCTATAGGAGAGGACACAGCCCTTAGGTGGGCAGAGTAGATAGAACAGAAGGTGGTGAGAGAGAAGGAAGTGGGCAGACACCATGATCCTCCAG
>JAQHUG010000021.1:11843822-11937575 GCA_028555095.1 Dicrostonyx torquatus | reverse complement strand
CAGTTTCAAGAGGTCCTATTTTTTAAATGTTGCCCTCAGTGTCTGTGCTGTTGGTGTTGTTTTTAAGAACTGGTCTCCTGTGCTCATGCATTCAAGACTACTTCTCACTTTCTCTTCTATCAGGTTCAGTATAACTGGATTTATGCTGTGGTATTTGATTCATTTGGACTTGAGTTTTGTGCACAGGGATAGATATGGATCTATTTACATTCTCCTACACGTCAACATCTAGTTATGCACCATCTGTTGAAGATGTTAAGCTTCATTCTTATATTTCTCTTTATCCTATTGTCACAGACAACTTGAATAAAGAGTGAACTTTTCATTGAGGAAATAGTCCCTAATTTCTAATTTGTTGTCATTTCATATTTTGAATGTCTTTCAAAGCACAGCTTTTATTCTGTACTGAATGTGTGTGTATACATGTGCATGTACATGTGTATAAATGTATGTCATTATAAATTTGTGCCTTAAAAGATTACACTTGACAATTCATCTTATATGTATTTACTTTGGTAGATCTTTTATTCTCCTTCAATGGAAGTATTTTTATCTTACAAACTTGAATATATATACAGAAAATATGCATATTTTACAAACATGTATCTAAAAGATTTAGTAGTTTCTTGAAATATTAATGGTAGGTTATTGTCAACCTGACACAACATAGAATCATCCAGAAAGAAAGTCTCAGTGATAATTTGTCTAGCTCAAATTGGCCTGGTGATATGTCTATAAGAGATATTCATAGTTTAATGAAGTGGGAAAGAGCCAGTCTGAACATGGGAGTACTATTTCATGAGCTAGGCCCTGGACAGAATGAGAAGATGAGCACCATCTGAGCACTAGCATACACACATTAATAATTGCTTTCTGCTCTTGTCTATGGAAGTAACATGACTGACTCATCAAGTTCCTGCTGTCCTAACTTCCCCAAAATGATGGAATGTTAACTGGATTTGTGAGCCAAATAAACACTTCCTTCCTTTATGCTTCTCTTGTCAGGGTGTCTTATCATAGCAAGAGGAAACAATGCTCAGACACTTTGTTATGTATGTAGACAATATATCAAGTGTTGGCAACATCTGTGACTTTATCACTAATATAGTCCACAGAGATGTTTGTATCTCCTTACAGTTGTTACAGATATCTTAACTACCACTTACATTAATCTTTATTTTGAAATTATGACAATTACTAGACATATGCTACACATGTAATGCGTTGATGAAAACTTGACTATTTTGTTCTATTATCCAATTCTGTATTTCACTATAATTGATTTTCTTTCCAAATGGATATGTTTATTTTATGCATAAGATCTGTTTTGAGAATAAAAGCATCATCCATCAATTTATTTTAGTGTTCCAAAGTTTAGGATAATGTGCCAATACATAATTATTATCAAAACTATAAATAATAAAGACTCAATATAATAGAGTTAAATGGACATAAGATTCAATTCAATGCTTAGATGATTTTATTTCACACATTATTTAAAACTACATAATTTAAACCACCCTGAATTCAACCTTTTATTCTTTGATTTATAGATGGTAAATCTATTTATCATTGAGAAATAACTGTATATTATTTGATATATTCTTCCGATATTTTTCTAAAGGAAATAAAAATGAACTGATAGCATGCATAGCATAGCATAGCATAGCATAGATTTTAAAAACAACAGTTTAATTCAAAATGTGAGAGAGCAGTCTCATCATTAAATATATTATATATATTATCCTAAACATTACCTAATATTTCTTTAAGAAATGCACCATACAGAGCAATCTTTCTTGACACTTTAGAAATATCTGTTCACTAGTTTCTGTACTTTGTTTTAAAAAATGATAACCTCAGAACTTGGAAATTTGCTTCTATACAAACAAAAGGATTAGAAATAGATGAAGGGTGAACAGGAATGACCTTAAATAATGTACAAGGAGACACATCTAATCTCTCTATGGATAAATGATGTTACTCTGATACAGTGAATGAGTTGGCAAGTTAGTCTGAATTATTTTGAATATATCTAACAAGATATGGCAGGTGTACTTCATATGGTGAAGTAATGAATTTGCAAAAGCAATTCTAGAAAGAAGCCCTTTTTGGTCCTAGATGTCACTCCTGGCTGTTTCCTGAAGTTCCAGGCTTTAAAACAAGAAGTGAGCCCTGTTTACACCCACTCCCATCTGGCAAACTTGACAATCCTCAAGAACAGTCCCAGAGAGAAAAAAAATGCAAATCTTATTCTGATGTCCACTCCTTGTATAGTCATGCTAAGGTGTGCTTCTGGTTCTCCTCTATACTTCCAAAAATATACAGGCCAATCAAAAGCTGTTCAATGAGAGGTTGCTACAAGGCTCTGAGGAAAGATTCACACTTGATTTAAGAAGGTGAAACCTGAATGAACCACAAGCCTTTATGACTCAAAGATCCTAAGTATGATGGAGAGGGACATGTTAATCAAGCGTGTGTATTACTTTTTCAGTTGTTGTGATAAAACCCAGGACCAAAGCAACTTGTTTCTAAGTTTGTTTTCACTTACTATTCAAGAAGGGTAAAGCCCTTAATGTCAGGGCAGCATAGCAGCAGGAAGAATGGCAGCTTCAGCCGGAAGCTGAAAGCTCACTTCTCAACCACAGACTCAGGTGGGCCTGGAAGTAGGGTAGTGCCCCTGTCAGGGACACACCTCCCACACCCCTCAAATAGCTCCACCAACTACATAAGCCAGCGGGGACATTCACAACCAAGCCACTGCATTGGGAAGTATCTAACTTCTCAAAAAGAATTGGCTTAAGAAATGTTAGTCATTGCCCCAATATCCATAGGTGATCTTCATAGTTTACCCCAATGAGTGACATTTGTTCACATTAACAGAAAAGCGGGATAAAGCTGTCTGTTGTATGGAGCAGCCTACTAAGGTTTACCGGGGAAAGTGAAAAAGGTAAGGTAGGTGTCTAAACTCAGAGATGCCAACAAAGAGGGCCACCATTTCCTGTGATAACGTGGACTTTAGTGGCATCCACAGAGGCCACAAGATGAGCCAGTTCTGACGTTCCTATCAGAAAGCTTTGGCTTCACTTATTCTGTATGCTCTGCCTATAGTAGTGGCTGCCAGTCAATGCAATCAATACTTGTCCTTGTTAAAGACAACGTTTGCTAGTCCAGCCAAAATGTGATTTTTCTCCCCTTAGGAGATATCGTATTAACCATGGCCCATTAGAAAATTAATCTTGTATGTCTCATCCTCATAAATTGAAGAATGCTTATTTCTTTTTTATGAATTATATACTCTTTTTTTTTTGCCAAGCATATTTGGGCTTCTTCGTAGGTATATCCTCTCAACTGTCATCAACAGGCCGCAGGGCTGCTTTGACACTGCTGTGACAAGCAGAACACGCCGGTCTGTAGAGAAACTAGAGCTCACGACATCAGTCTCCACCAACTGTCTGTCAATCTTCATAAACCAAGAATGCAAAACAAGACAAAAGTTAATGTAATGACCAGAAAATGATGGCTCCAGCTACTCTGGAGAATGGATGTCTGTTGTATTGGCTAAAGGGCACTTGTCCTCTCATGGGGAGAAAAGTTCTTGGGGCTGTGAGAGGGAAGAAATTCAATAGTGATACCTACCTTTTGCTGAATTCAGAAAACAAGAGTTGAAAGCCACGGCCAGAAAAGGGGAGCAAATTCTTGTGAAAAGTGCTGATCCTGTCTTCACTAGATGGGCAGGCAGCTATAGCTACCCCATAGTGCTTGGCTTTGGGGACCTGTGTGTCTGCAGCGGACTTGAGACCCAAGGGATACATGGTTCTTCCAGGTACAGTGGGATGAAGTCTGAAAATTAAGCACCAGAAGGCAACAAATAATAAGAAAAAATAATAATGCTTGTATTGTCACACATGACAAACGTCCCGCTGTGAGCTAAGGCAGTTAGCGACCACTGACTGAATGCCAGGCCCCGCTCTAAGTGTGGTTTACCTCGAAGGAAACAGCCTAAGCACAGAAAAGTTTCATCCTGCTGGTGACAGATGTTGAGTCACAGGAAGTCGCTTTCAGAAGCCACACTTGTAACACTTATACTTTACTGTCTATTTAGAGGTTATGGTACATTCTGTTCAGGAGACACTGAGATACGTTTTCATCCCTGATGATGCAGAAGCTTGTGTCTCCCTTGATGAAGTCCCCAGTTCATCTGACCATGCACTCCCGCTACTTTCCAGATACCATTGTGGCTACTCCTCTTTCTGTCTAGAACCGAATAATAACCCAGTTCTTGGCATTCAGCTGCTCTGCACTAATATGCCTACATATGAAATCGTTTGTTGAATATTTGAGGATAATTTGTGCTTAAATAATTAATCAATTAAAATTTTATTTTGAGCCAAACGTAAATATATATATTGTGCCAATTCTACTTTTTACTTACTCAAAAGAGGTGAGAATAAGAATAGCAATTTGTATACTTTTGTCCATAGCTGCGTTATTCACAATAGCCCCAAATGGCAGCAACCCAAATGTCCCTGTCCGGCAAAACGAACATGAGAAGTGTATGCATATACAATGGGATATTGTGTGGTCTTAAAAAGAACAGGAATTCTGACACATGCTGCAACATGTCCTGAGTGAACTAAGCAGACAGAGGCAGCAGATGTTGTGTGGTTCCACTGATAGGAGGCACTTAGTGTAATTAAATTCACAGACCCTAAAGTAGAACGGTGGTTGTCAGGCCCTGACAGTGAGACGGTGGCAGGAACGTTTGGGACTTACGAAGACTGTTTGAGAGGTGAATATTGATGATGGCTGAACAGCGGTGACTTAAAATCACTCATCTGTACCTTTGAAGAGTGTGTGTGTCGCGAGCAGACACATGCACACGCAGACATGCACAACAGACTTTTACTGAGACATGTAATGTGCTCACGAGTGGTAACGGCCTCGCAACTCTCTGCCTTCCTCTTGATTAACTCTTGTCAGGCTAATGGAAACACGGTCTAAGGAACCGTCTATGCTCTCTATGAAACGTGAATATCCTTTTGAAACAAAAATCTGTTCACAGCCTTTCAAGAATGAAATTAAATGTGTCTGGCTCATTGATCTTCTTTATGCTTAGTCTCCTTTTACAAGAAAAGGCTTTGGATTATCAACTGAAAATACAAAACAAGAGTGAGAGACTTTAATGGCGAAGTTCAAAGTTTTGTGCTGAAGAAGTCACTCTTTAAATTGCACCAAACCCAGATACTTCTTTTCCGAGTTTCCGTCACAGTTAACAACTGTTATTCAAACGTTCACACCGCCCCGTGTGTATAGCACGACTCACAGCAAAGGTTGATTTCCAGTTTGTGTAAGCCCTTTTCTGCCCCCAGTTTCCACAACTGGGAATGTCTGCAATTATCTCAATCCCTGGCTAGAATGATGACTGCACTGGTGTTTTATTGTCTAAGACTCTCTATAGCTGGTAGAGGTAGGGCAGGCTCTCCTGAGTGCCTGCAAAGCAGAAAGAAGAGCCTCAGTTCCTGGGGTTTCATGAGCAGTTGTCAGAACAACCATCCTAGAGCACTTACTGAAGTAGGGCTAGCCTGTGTGCCTAGTCGGTCTGTCTCATCTATCAGCATTGCAGACAGCATTCCACCCATAGAGCAGCTGTGAAGGAGAATTAGCTTTAAAGCAGTTTTGTTGTTGTTGTCGTCATCTTTTTTAAACACAAAAAAGTAAGAAAAAAAACTAGGAAAGAACCAAAGCGAGAAAGATTCATTTAGGGGAGTCTTATATTAGTTCTGCGTTTTCAGTTGTCAAGCCAAAGTTTTCCTAATAAAATGGGCTAAGCAAAAAGCACTCAGGGGACCAGAGTGGTTTAACTTAAACCATTCATTATTTTCAGCAGGTTTTTGTTATGAAAAGAAAAAGAGAAACATAATAATCGTAACAAATACACCAGTATGTATAAAACAATAGGATGGGATTGAGGCAAAGCATGTCATTCATACAAATAAGCATAAGCGGAATAAGCTTAGTTTACAGGAAATTGAACAATTTTAAGATCAGATCATGATGCAAAACCCAAAACAATGCTACATATGTAAAATACACCTAACATTGAGTTCTGAAAGCTAAAACTTAAGAAATGGAAGCAGGAATGTCGGTGTCTGTTACTGTCCATTCTCACGGGCAGGGTTTCAGGCTTAAGCCTGGAGTATCTTATAAAAAGACTCTGTGTTTACTTCCTTCAAGTTGATTAATTTTAAGTTTTAGGAAGTTGGAATCAACATACTGTTATTAACATAAAATTCAGATCCCAAGAAAATTCCTAAAGAGGCGGGGGAATCTAAGCCAAATGAAAGAAGAAAGAGCCACAAAAGCAGACATCCATGTAGTCAAAATCAGAACAGTAGAGTAAAAAAATAAGAGGAAAAAATGCTAGTTCTTTAAAAAAAATAACTCGTCACATATGAAAAACATTACAAAAGATAATTGAAAGGAGATAATGTGTGAATACATGGGAAAGTTATAAATCCATAGAGCAAAAAGTGACAGCAGGGAAATGTCACAAAACAAAGGAAAGTGAAAAATCATTCAGGGTCCTTTGTCCTACTCTGTGCAAATAAATTGGAAAATCTAACAAAAATAAGCAATTTCCTACCAAAAACAATTTGGTAAATTCGACCTTAAGAGAAAAAAGCTTAAACAGATCAATTTGTATAAAATGTGTTTAGTTATCAAAGCACGAAGTAAATTCTACTGGAATTTCCACGGCTTCTCCAAATACATGTAAATTGTTTCATAACCACAGAAATAAAACAAAAAACTTCCAAAATATCATCCTCCTGAAACAAATATGAAATGAACCTAACTGTACGAAGAAAACTGTACAAAAAGGAAGGGGTAGCCTGCTCTCACGTGGGAAAGACATGTAAAAGTCATAGATAAAATGCAGTAGACCTTAAGAAACATTTTATGACAAAAGAAAAAACCTATTTTAAAATTTCAAGGATGGTATAATATTAAATCACCAGTAAATTTGCCATAGCAAATTATCTAAGGAGAAAAATCATATTATCTCCATAGGGAAAAAAGCATTTAATAAAATTAGACACTGAGACTTGGCTTAACACATAATAGGAATTAATTAATGCTTTCTTAACATGGATCTTCCCTTCTCTAACTCAGGGGAAGAGGAAGAGAAAGTGGAAGATGAACAGAGAAGAAGTAGGGGAAATAGGAAGACCAAAGACTTTGTCACCGTCCTACACTGTCGATGGGAAATCCCATGGAAGGCAATTATCAGTGTCCAATTAAAATTTATAACCATTTACATGTTAATCCATTAGTCTAAATTCTAAGAAATTATCCTGAAAATACATCTTCACAAGTGCAAAATATCATGGACACCAAATGACTTATTGTGGGCCAGGGGTGTTAGCACACAATTCTAATCCCAGCACACTGGAATCAAAGGCACGCAGATGGAGTCTAAAGCCAGCCTGCTCTACATACCAAGTTCCAGGCCACCAATCAGGGCTACACAGTTACACACACATACATGCATACACGCATATGCACACATGCACAGCACACACACACACATACCCACACACACACATTTATACCATTATTCATAGTAAAATTCTGGTAACATCCCAGTGTCTATCCACAGAGGAATAACTACATAAACATCACATAGTTAAGGAACAAAGATATACAAAGAAAGAAAAACACACCCTTGACCTGCTATGGAGTGGCCCTCATGACATCCTGTTAAGTGGGGGAAAGATAGTTCAGGGAATTCAAAATGTTTAAACTAAGTCAGCAACAACCAAACAAGTCAGACTGAAAAGCTAAAGAACAGAGTTGATGGGCCAGAAAGCTCAAAAGTTGCCAGGCAATGAAGATGAGCAAGGCAGGAAAACAAACACATTGGGTTTGTCTAAAGAGACTGCGCCACCCACTCACAAACCAAAGGCACAACCATATTTGATTGTGTACTGGATCAAGCAATAACAAGAATGATTAAAGACTTTTTTTTTTTTGAAAACTTGACTATGGGCTAACATCGTGTTTTTCTCATAGGTTAATGATGTGATTGTATAAGAAAATGCTATGCTTTTAAGAGGTCCATGTCCAAATGTCTGGAAATAAAGTACTATGGTATCTAAAGCTAATACTCAAACAGTTGAGGCAGGTAAGGGGTAGCTGTAGGTAGAGGATGGAGCAGAAGGCGCTCGTGTGCTCACTGTGGCCTTCAGTCAGTTATAGTGCAGATTTAATTTTATTCAAACAAAAAGTTGGGAGGCAAAGGGAATGTCTAGGGAGAATGCATTTGCTATTCCTCAGGACTGGGACTCACATTGTAATAATGAATTTTGTACGTAGTTCATTAGTCATCATAAGTGAATAAACATATATTACTCATCTGCTATACTGTGTTTGTACAAGAAGACAGCAAAACCTAGTTTCGTTTCTAGAGAACAGACACACAGTAGATGAAGAAAGGGTTGTAGGAAAATATGACCAGTGTTCTGGATGAAGTTTGCTGCTGTCAATGTGGAATAGTGGCGTTGTATATTCAAAAAGCTACTCTTTTCTCCTGAGAGTTCTCATTACAAAGAAACACCGCTCTTGTTAGATGGATTTCTAGAGACTGCCATTTCATTTCAAGGGCCAAGCCCTAAGACCAAGGTCTCCAGGTGCAGTCAAGAGACCTATATCTCTGGATGATGTTTCTGCACTGAGCACACAGCGGGGAATCGTGGAATTCTTCAATGCAGACTGGAGGTCAAGGGAAACACTCGTGAGTGAATTAGCAAACTAGGTGCAGGTAGTTAATGAAGGAATATTACAAAGATGTGGAAAGACATAAGCAAGACACAAGAAAGGGATGCAGTGCATTTAAGGACCAGAAGGAGGGCAGTGTTGCTGAAGGATAGAAAGCTCAGAATGATGCACAGCAAGAAGCAAGACCAGAGACAAAGTCTGAACTCCTCACAACCTCCCTTTATATTAGCATGCTAACCACAAGGGGGCACCCAAGACCCAGTACCTGCCTGATGCTGCACCTGCAGCAGGTGCAGACTAGAGTCTTTGTTCCTTAGATTTATTAAAATAATAATAATAATAATAATCAGTAGCACCCCGGTTATTCATATACACCTCTCTCTGCCACCAAAGCAACAGAAACTAAAATTCAAGTTACTATGGCCACACACCCAATGTAACATATGTTTCAAATTCCCTCCTTTGCTGTCTGGACACAAGAGGTCCACCATCAGCACCAGCACCATCATCCTTCAGTTAGAAAGTTTTTCTTTGGCTTCACCTTTAGAATGGTTCCTTAAGCCTAAACTGTTTCTAAGGCTGGTTGAATAAAGTGTTTCATTTTGACAATAACTGTGTTGACCCTGGCCACCATTCTTTAGGTTATGTGTGGCTCCAAGACATTTAGAAGTAAACACAGGAACCAGAAGTGATGGTGCAGGCAGAGGCAGGTGGGTTGTATGTTTGAGAACAGTTTGGATTATACAGCAAGGCTCTGTTTATAAATAAGTACATAAATAAACAAATATTCTATCTCAGTGTGTATGAGCACAATGCATTAAGTATTTATTTTTAGTTTTTTTTGTTTTTGTTTTTTTTTTTTTTTTGAGACAGACTTTCACAGTATAGCCCAGGTTGTATTCTAAGTCATGAACCTTCTGTCTCAGCATCTCCAGGGCTGGGGCAACATGCACCACTACACCCGACCTCACTAATGCTTCTTTGATACTCTTGAGTAGAAAGAACATACATGTAAGAACCCCGGAGGAAACACACTGGTGTGCTTCTTTCTTTATCACTCTCTCTGTTAATTACCCAGCGTTCCTAAACTCAATCAGAAGAAACATGATTACAGTCCAGATATGGGGCTTGCTTCTGAGTAGATCCTTGGATTCCCAACCCTCATCTCCTAGTCCAGCCTGGACTCTGATTCTCCAAACTAGAGAGTTATAAAACTGTCTTTGGGCTCTAAAAGTTTCAGTAACCTTTCCATGAAACACCATTTAAGCTTCTTCCATGCCAACAGGATACCTGTTACAGTGTAAAGCGATTAGGTAGAACTGAGGAAATCGAGCCCTGTGGATTCTAAAATTACCCCTTTATCTTCTGACTTTCTGGAAGTCTTTGCAATTAGGAAAGGCATTAAGCATTGTCTAGCTGCCATTGTGTTTATAGAAGCAAATGCATCAGACTCTCTGTTCCTCCTATACACCTGGCAAGAACGACCAGCTGGAAAAAAAGAACCACTTACCCTGATTCTAAGAATGTGCATATTCTGTGAACACTAATGCAAAATAGCAAAACTACCACGTCTCGCTTCTCAGCGTGAGACAACCCTGTCCACTAGAAAGCATATACACATTTTGTTGTTGGCTTCCTGCTACCTCGACAAAGCACTTAAGCTTCTTAATTAAGGAATTCAAAGGCAGGAGCGGCTCCTTTGTGGTGGCAGGTATTGGTATTTAAGTGGAAAACTCTGTTTAATTGACTGCAAAGGTAATTAGACTAGGTAAATTTGAGTGTTAACAGCCCAAGGAAAGGCAAATAAATTAAAAGAAAAATCTGAATTTTTCTAGATCCCAATGAGTAAGAAAGATTTCATTTTACTGTGTGTATAAACTTTAAAACCTATCTTTCGCTTGAAACCACACGCTAGGAGATTACTTTTGGACCTGGGAATAGATCTGAAACCAACATTGGCATTTTCTTCTAAAGCCAAGTGGTCCTTCAAAATGGCCAACGAAAAAAACAATGCCTAACACGAGGTGGAATTCAACACTTCAGCCGGAATATTCAGCCAAATCAAATCTCCAGGCTCCGAATTAATAAACTCATTCCATTTGACTTGATTTTAGGGTCACATTGAGCCAAAACCAACTCAAGGTCTTGGATTCAGTACTTTGAACTGAACAGTGGACTGTTTACTTGTTCCCAGTGAGAATACATTATGCCGAGTGATCGCTTCCTGTTTGTCCTGGAGGGGCTTCCCTGGCCTGAAAGAAATCGCAATTTGGGTCAGCCCTCCCTGCAGGGGCCGTCCCTGACAGCTTTCTTGGGATTAATGAGATCTGAAACACCAGGCTTTCAGGATGTGAAGAAAGCTTGGCCTGGCCCTTGCCTCTGTGGAGGGGTCTGACTTTGAAAACGGTCTTCGTGCTGCGGTTTCGCCGCTCCCTGAACTGACTCCTGCTGAGGTATCCTGTAAGAGGTCCACGTGCTTCTGAGAGCCCAGGCAGGGCATCCACGTGGATATATTAGATCGTCTGTGGGAGGACTGCCCAGAAGCTGTTGCACCTTCTTTGGGAATGACAATGGAAGGTGCTGAAGGGTAAAAATAGCCCTGGATCAACACTTGAGTCAATTGCTGTATTTATCCATTCTTCTGTTAGGGAACAAAACCCTTGAAATGCCATCATGCCAAAAATAACGGGCAATTAAAGCATGCTGAACCCATGATATGACTCCTCAAGAAGCCTCATTATGGGAGTGCTAATTACACGGGGGTTTCCAGTCTTCAACTTCCCCTCCGGTTACCTACTGAACTTTTTACTCCCCTTGCATTTCAGAAGCAAAGATTCTCCCGGGGCAATACTACTACTGCCTGTCATTTCTGATCAGTTTCAGAAGAAAGAATGCTCACCCTGTCCTACTAAAGTCTTAGGATGCTACACTCGGGAAGAAGCTATTGTCTGGAAAATTCGGAAAGAGAAAGTTGGTGTCCACCGACAACTCAACTCAAGAACTTGGAACGTTTATTCAAGGGACAGCATACCTGCACTCCTTCAGGCCTGATGGACAGCCAATTGCTAGGTCTGCACCTTTGTAATCCTTGCTCTCTAGTGAGGCTCTGCTGGGTCGGACCGATTCCCTTTCCTCATCTTAACCTGAGTGTGAGTTAAAATAAAAAGAAAATGGAAGATCTGTCTTGTAGTGAGACTGAACAGGACCAGAAGCCTTAGGGAGGTGACTGCCACAAACCAAGAGCTTTGCTAGACCCGAGCCTGGTGAATTTGTTTGCCTACCCTTGTCTTTATACATAAGGGTATGATAATAAACCACAGCAAATACAGAAATGCCGAAATGCCAAACATACCAAGTAGACGTGCAGGGGAGTCTAGGAAGAAAAGGAAAGCATTGTCAAATAAAGGTAAAGCAGTCAGTTCTAGAACCTCTAAGCCACAATAGTGAAAATGTGTGTTTTGAAGTGCTAGGATCTTACGTCCAGTGATAAGGAATGTATCTATATAGACAAGCAAACAGTCAAAGGAAAGGTCAATGCTGAGAACTTTGAGAGCAGTGAGGTGGTCCTGCTTGGTAAGCTGTGATGGTGGTTATGCATTTCTACACAAGCCATGTGAAATGCAAACACCGAGAGCAAGCCCTGTGGACTTGTTTGATGATGGTGAATGATTAGAGAGGCATAAGATGTCACAAGTGCTCACTGTGGTGGGAGAGGTAGTTGGGATAGGCTGTGTGCATCTAGGGGTGGGGTACATGTGGGAAATCTCTGCACCTTTTCAGCACTGCATGAATCTAGAGTTGCTCTGAAAACAGGAGCATCAAGCAGCAGCAAAAGTAATACAGATAACATAAAAGAGAGCATGTCAGGTACGGAAAAAGCTGAAATATACCATCAGAGCAATGTATGGAGAGTTTGCAGCCGGTCTACAGAGTGAGTTCCAGGAGAGCCAGGCCTACACAGAGAAACCCAGTCTGGAGAAACCAAAAGAAAAAAAAAATGAATGAGAGAAAAGAAAAGAAAATGGAATGGTTGTATAACCCAAGAACAATAGGAACAGTCTTGAAGACTTATGACCAAGGTATTTTGTGTTACTCTGTGGGCTGGAAGATAGAGACATGCAATTGTAACAAGACCATCTTGGTGGTCTTGTTAGGTTCCCCCAGGAGATGAAAAATGGTGAAATGTCTCATGGGAAACCACTGGAAGTCTATCAAATTAACTACAGTGTAAGCCGTGAAGATCTCTGGCTTTAGCCATTGGTTAGGAGCTCTGTTAAATAAGCCTGTCTGTTTTTATGGGGAAAAACAAAAGACTTGTGAATTCCTCTCCAAGTTACTAGATTCCCTCAAGCTTTTAAAAGGTCCCAGAAAAGAGTGTGAAAATATTCTGTGATTTTGAAAACATAGGAGGAAACCAAAGAAAGTCTTAAGATTGGTTAAGGGTATATATAAATGTACCATGGGCTACAAATGAGAAACAAAAGAAACCATTGCTAAAGTCAGGAGTAAATTTTGAGTTCTTTCATTGGAAATGCATGTTGTCTATCGGTCCTCCAAAGATACCAGCACCAAACCATTTCCACCATACCAAATCCTGACCTACAGCACATCAGAGTTAATATGCTGAGTTTTGCCAGCCAGAGAAGCCCCATACTACCCACAGAAGAAGCCCCCACACTACCCACAGAAGCCCCCATCCTAACCACAGTAGAAGCCCCCACACTATCCACAGAAGCCCCATACTACCCACAGAAAAAGCAAAGGTCAAACTTTCCTATTAAAGGGATATTTGGGTATGATTTAAAGTTTGATACTTGTGAAAAAAAGAATGACAAACGTTGGGCATAACTTTCCTGTACCACAGTTGCTCTCAAATCAACACACTGACGCTTATAGTAATTGTAAATCTTGCCAATAGCTCAACAAACTAGCTCTTACATTTTAAGTAAACCCATATTTCTTGTTTATGCTCTGCATATGGGGGTGCCTTTAATAGCACAGCACATTCATCTCCTGCCCCCTCTGGGTCTGGCTGGCAACTCTAGACTCTGACCTTCTTCCTCCCAACATTCCCCTAATCTGGCTCTCCTGCCTAACCTTTTTCTGTTCAGCTATTGGCCAGCCAACTTCTTTATTAAACCAATCACAGTGACATATATTCACACAGTGCGAAGGAATATTCCATAGCACAAACCTTCTAAAAACTCATAAACCCTTTTTATCTACCTCTAAGAACCAAAGAGCATCAGAAGAAACATTAATCCATGTTGCCAGTAACTTTGAAAAATCCTAGATAGTAAATGTTAAAGCTCTGGGAACCATTACACTAGATTGTTAACAACTCAGCAGAATACAAGATGAGTGGAATCTATCGTTCAAATAAAAAGATAACAGGGCTGGAGAGGTGGCTCAATTGTTAAGCATACTGGCTGCTCTTCTAGAAGACCCAGATTCAGTTGCCAGTATCTTCATTGTGGCTCAAAACCATCTGTAACTCTAGTCCCAGGCAATTTGATGCCCTGTTCTGACCTCCATTGGCATTTAGGCACATACACGATACACATACGTGCACATAAAGTAAATGTAAAAGAATATTTAAAATGTGAAAAGGGACTGTAGAGATGGCTCAGTGATGAAGAGCAGTTGCTGATCTTGCAGAGGACATAAGTTCAAGTTCCAGTACCCAAATGATGGCTAACAGCCATTATTGTTACCTGTAGCTCCAGTTCCAGAGATTCAACACCCCTCTTCTGACCTCCAAAGGCACAAGGCATACACAGGGTACACAGACATAAAATAATGATGATGATGATTATGTTGTTGATGATGATCTTTTTAAATGAAAAGAAAACTAAATAAACTATTAAAATAGAAAATATTCTGTGAGCTGATACAAAATGAACTTTTGTAGAGACTTACCATTACGTTTCAGGTACTGATTCCCTATTGGTATTGGATATAATCTAAGTGACACATCCATGGATGTGAATGTAAGCAGGGACCATAGATAAGCATCCTAATCTGTTTAATTCATCAGAAGTCAAAAAATGCACCTGAGCATCTTGTTCATTTGATTTGACTTTGGATATTTTTGAGCCTCAGACATGGATAGAGCAGGCCTTTTGGTGTCATTAAAAGACAACTGGAGCACTTTATCAGCTAACTTGGGACTTCCAATTGCAAAATTGGGTCCATTGATTATATCATCTAAGTCCTGGCCTTCAAGCAGATTGAGCAAGATGAGTTAATGACTGTCGATCAAAGTTCTTCATCCCTTAAAATAATGCGCAGAATTCTAGTTCTGCAGAAATGAGGGAGAAACTCATCAGCCACTCACAAATCACAAGGGCCTGCAAAGGTTCAGAAGGGCCTTTGATTGATTCCACAGTGCTGTACCTTCAGTGGGTGAAGCTCTAGATTCTGTGATTAGAGAAGTTGAGAAGAAACAGTAATTGCCTGTAAGCCGTTCTCCATCCACTGGGGAAAACAAGCCTCAGCCAGTTTGAAAATGCATTTGCATTACAGTAAAATAACACACAGAGCTAATGGATCCAGGGAATTACAGAGAGAAAAGTGACCAGAAATGGTGGCAATTAAGGACTGAAGTTAGGTTGTCAATATATGATAACCAAGTGAACTTGAGCCAACAGTTATGTGACTCTGCATGCTTGGGCGTCTGTCCACATAGAGCAGACCACTGTTAGGTTTTGCAGGGCTTTATTTTTGAGCAGTTTTCAAGATCCTGGCATGCTCTGTCCATTCATCATCTTTCCCGCACATCTGGAAAGATGCTAGGCACCTCTGACGTAGCTAATTAAAACAAATGGCTGTACTGGTGGCATTGTAAAGAGCCAGGCAAGCAACATCTCACTCTTCGTTAGATTCTGTCACAGCTTAATGAAGAAAAAAGGTCAAAATATCCTACCAGATAGTTTTTGTAATTGTTACAATGGCACAAGATGGGCAAGGATGACAAATGGAAAAACAAGAAAGAAAAGAATCTGCCCAGCTTTGCACCCCAAAGACTCCCAAGTCAGCATACCACAGTAATCCTTGCACAACTATGCACATTCTGACACTATTTACAAGAGCCACCTCATTAAATCAGCCTGGGTGTTCATCAACAGGAAAATGAATTTATAAAACAGCAGTGCATAGTCACAATGGAATTTTATTCAGTCACAAAGAATGAAAGTGTGCCATTTTTAGGAAGATGGATGCAACCAGAGATATCGTAATAAATGAAATAAGTCAGACACCAGTCAGATAAATAATGCATGATTTCTCACATTCATGGATCCTAATCTGTATGTAGATGCATAGAAGCAAACATGCATATAGGGCTTGAAGGTAGAAGGAAGGTGTCTATGCAGATTAATTAGAATGTTAAGAAGGGAGAGAAAAAGGAGAGTGATAGTGACTTTGGCAAAGTACCTGATAGATTTGTATAAAAATGTCTCTTGACACCTATGACTATTACATTAAGTCTTACATTACAATAAGTATACATTACATTAAGTATCACTATTACATTGTGTCTTTCAGTTTGGAGTCCAAGTTGATAAGAGTTTTATAGGTGTGTTCACCATGTAACATGCACACTTTTAGAAGAGGCATAAGCTAAAAGCAGAGAATGACCCATCCCTCTTCCACTTCTCGTCTGGTCTAGAGAAAACTGCTGATTTTAATGTTTGTGAATAAATGCACCTGGTGAGGACAGTCCAGAAAGTTGGGGCCTCTAACCTCAGGAAATGCTGACGTTAACCAAAAGAGCACCTATGTGTTGTGAACTGTACTAGAGAGGCTCCCAGGCTAATTATCAACCACATATAAAGCAGGAAAGTGATAGGAAAAGAGAGGGAGGAAGGGAGGAGGGAGAGAGGGGTAGAAAGAGAGAGGGGAGAATGTGTGTTATTTAAACCTGTTTACTATGATTTCTGCAAAGTGCCCTTGTGCCTTGGCGATTGCGCATCATGGGCCCATGAACCACCTGTGCACACACTAAACAGAGATGGAGAACACGTACTCCAGGAAATGAGAGGAGGTTTAGAGACACTTTTTCCTGGACCAGCTCCAGGTTTCCTATCGATCAGCTGGGATAAGTAAATTGTCTACCATTTCTTTGTGTCTTCCCAGCCAAGTGGCTGGAGGTTTATTATATAGGATGTGCAGAGAAAGCCAACTCAGCAGGACGTCAGCTAATGTACATGTTTAACGGCAGGCTTCAGAGACAACAGCAATGCTTTAGCTCTGGATGCTGAGTAAGCTGCTGAAGTTTCCTGGAGACCCAAGGTTGGCTGGAAGAGGAAAGGGGAAACTTCCCTGGGAGCCTGTACTGATTTGAAAGGGGAAATGTAGACACCTGATTTTGCCTGGCAGAGAGCAGAAGACAGACCTAGGAAACAGGAGAGCACTGTATTCAGCTTTTAGAAAGTCGCTGAAATGTAAATTATTTGAAAAGATCTTCGGAGAAACGTGGACATGAAGTAAGGAATAGAGCCCAGCTCAGAGAGTTCTCAAGCCAGGAGTCAATGCTTTTGTGCACACCGTAGATACACTGCCTAAGTCTATGGCACAGCACCTACCTCCTAATACTGAGTACGGTATTTCATGTTAAGAGCGGATGTGTTTTGAACATGTCTTCTGCGCTAGGTAGCAAGTTTTATGCACTATAGGCTTAAGTCTTCCCTTGTTCAAGAGTTATAGAGTCAGTATTAGTGTCAGGATTTTAACTTGGGTCTGCTTGACTGTGTTGGCCTTCCAGTGTTGTTCCCTGTGGAACAAAAGATCTTTTCTGTCTTTTAGGGTTTATGGGTGAACCTGGTGGCAATTAATAGCTCTCGGTTTTCTCTCTTCCTGGCTCTACCCATCTGTGTCTTTTCATAAGTAGCATACTCTCTATCAGTGTGTGCTGGCTCTCCAGACACTGAGTCCTTGGAATTTGTTCATGTTGCTTGAAGTAAAGAACGAATTTCATCTGCAGGGGACAAACAGCCTATTTAGATGGTGGCCATATTGACCACTCCTCTAGAGTGCCTGCTCTGCCTGCCTGCCGCTGGTCACAAATGGCCTCCTCCCAATATCTCATAAGGCCATTTTGGTCACAACCCTCAAATTCTCCCTTTATTCCCAATTGCAAGCTTGCATCTCCATTTGGTTATCTAAAATGGATCTGTCAATTTTTCACCCTAAACTTGCCCATCCAATATTATTTTGGTCAGTGACATTACTTATTTAATATGTATTCCTACCTTTCTTGCGGTCCCCAACAACCCCTTAGAAGATGTTGCTCATTTTGTGTAGACTTTCTATAGATCCTAGCCATTACTATTGCAATGAGCATTATACTAAATTGCCATCCAGCTCATACCTGGACTCCTATAATTATTCAAACTGGGTCCCAGCATTCATCCTACAGCCCAATGCTGTAGCATCAGAGCTGGCAGTGAAATCAAGAAGGAAACTCAGGTCAGCAACACTTTAGCAGGTGCTGGGTCAAAACTTCCAGGGTCTGACTTCATGGTTTATTTTTCTTATACATTTAAGCACAGTAAAACTTTGAGGGGAAAGTCTTCTTGTGAAAATTATCACAACCAGGTTTCAGGGGTGGCTACATTGAGACTCCCTTGCAAAGTAGTAAAGCAAAGACATTTACAATAAGAATGAGTTCTATTGATTGACAAACAGAGCTCAGGGTAAGGGTCTGGGGAGGAAGGATTTGTATAAGCGTCAGGTTAGATTCTGTTGATGGGGGATGCAAAGCACATGGAACCTCTTTCATAATGAGTGTTATATTCACTGAGAGACAAAGCTCAGGATTTGGGGGAATCAGATGAAGGCTAGCTCCATAGAATAGCAAAAAGATCACCAGGATGTTAGACAACATCCGTTCCAGCCTTCCTGGTGAACACGAGTCAGTCATTTTCTTTCCCTGAAGAAAAAAAGCCCAGATGTTTAACAATTCTGGTTCTCTAATGCTTTCTGTAAACTGCGCCTCCTACAGTTCAAATCACCAGTCTGAGTTTTAGGAAATTTTGATAATATCAGGTTGTCCCATTTAAAATTCCTCTGGTGGTATCTTACTACGACTGGATAAAAAAAAATAGTTCAATATTTTTTCCCTGAGGGTTTCTCTGTGTAACAGCCCTGACTATCCTGGAATTCACTTTGTAGACCAGGCTAGCCTTGAAGTCACAGAGACCTGCCATCTTTGCCTCCCAAGCGCTGGGATTAAAGGCGTATGCCACCATGGCCTTGTTCAAATTCTTTATATTAGTTGACTAAGCCATGGCAGTCTGGCCCCCGTTCTCCTCTGGCTCCCTGCCCTGCAGCAGCCACTTCGTCCTGCTCTCTAGGTACCTGTGCCTTCCTGGTCTCACACATGTAGCAGATGACTTTCTTGGATGTCTGTGTTTCTCATCTCTCCGCCTAACACCACCTTCCTTCATTTCTCCCTATAGGAAGATATTTCTCAACCTTTAGGTCTCTGCTCTTTAAATGACACCTCTTCAATGAATAGTCCCTAACCCACGATGGCTCTGTCCACAGGAGTCACACCATTGGCACATTCAGTGATAGGTTTTTGTTCTTCAAACTATCTGTGTTCTGTTAGTTATTGTTAGCCACGTATTAGTCATGACTACCATACACCTTCTAGACCTGCACTCTCAATATGATACTCACCCGCAACATGTCCCTATTGCCACTACATAAAGTAAATCCAGTTAAAAATTCACTTTCCCTGTCATGCTAGTCCCATGTGAAGTGTTCCACACCCATACATGACTCGTAGTGGCTGTATGGAAACAGACAGGCGCAGATAATGTCCACCAGTGTGAGAACTCCTAGGGAAAGTGCTGCTGTACACCCAATTCTAGAGCAAGGGCTCTGATTGGGATGTGAGCACCACAGGTATCTTTAGCAATCTTCTCAGGAGGAAATAAATACACACAAAGAAGATTTCAAAGGAGACTAACTCTTTAGAAATACAGTTGTCAAAAATCAGAAAGTAAGCCTGTAATATGCATTTGCTTCTTTACTAACTCGTTAAAAATGCGATCTAACAGCAAGTGTACTAGCCATCCTAATCTGAGTTGGCGAGAGGCACAAACGACATTGGAGCATATTTGCTAACACTGTAATGAGACGGAGAAACATCTGGGGTTTTTGTTTGGCTGCAAGAGCAAAACTATCACACATGATACTAAAGTTTGTCTCCATTTGTGTTAAAAGGAAATGGTAAGTTTCAGTTTAAAAATTGGTAGTGAATAAATAAATAAATATAAAATTCTCATCTACACTTAAGGACCACAAAATTCCATCATGGATCTTGACTAAGAGCTTCTGTGGGAAGCATGCAAAATAAACTTAGGAATGGGAGCGACTGGAAGTGCACACTGAGGGGCAGAAGAGAGAGAAAGCTGTTAGCCATTACCATACTCAGGTAAGAGATGAAGAGCCTTGGATTGGACTCTTAATTTAAATTCAGTGAAGTGTGTATTTATCTTCAAAATAGACCCTATTAAGCAGCTGCTTGCTTTAGCCTGGACCCTCCGAGAATCCTCTACAATGGGTACACATTCTACATTATTGAGGACACATTGTGATTGGCAGAGATAGCTTCAGGATGTGCAAGCATCTGAAACACAGTGGGTCAGCAGCCTGACAGTGGTGTTGCTTGTTTGCAAAACCCATCTGGAACTCTGTGATACAAAAGTTGATTCTGTTTTGCTAGTGAGAAAAAAAAATACGTCTTGTGCATTTTAACCATGTACACCTATGTGCAAACATAGTGTAAATTCATGGCGTCACTGAGAGTAACACATAGCCCAGGACCAAGAAAGGTTTTTCTTCCCAGTTTTAACCCTAGCGTTTGGAAATGGGACTTGGGATCTAAGCGTGTGTTATACAGGAATGGGGTTGCAGCGCGTCACCTTCCAAGCCCCGGTCATCTCACAAGTTAAACTAAAATTTTCTGTCTTGTTACAGTGTCCTAAACTGTGCTGTCGGTTTTACGGCACCTCCGTGAATTTTCTAGGCTTCAGGCAGAAGTTTGAAAGCACACTCTCATTTCTCAGTTTTATTGCCAATAGCTGTGTTAAGAAATGGGGGGAATACTTTTCTTGTATTTGTGTGTTTGCCTCTCTGAGCAGACATAACTTGTTGTGATGGAAGGGCCCTTCCTCTTCTGCTGAGCAGTGTGCTTTGCATATATTGACTGGGGAAATTGTGTCTCATCTCAGGGTAGTGTAAGCAGTAAATACAGAAGCTGGAGATCACAGTTTCTGAGATGTGAGCCCCTCCACTTATTAGTTATGTGTTTGGGGTCAGTTATTTAAAGAGTCTGTCACTCACTCACTCATTCACAAGAAGGCACGAAGTCAGAAGTTATGGTACCGTTCTCAGAGAAAGACTCTTACAATTAAGCAATTTAGGACACATAAAATGCCTACTCAGGGCTGGACACGTAAGTGTTAACCCAAGTTAGTGTATCAACATGGAACACCGAGCAAGGCTTCTCCCACACAAAGAGAGACATCTGTCAATAGATACTTTAGATCATATGCAGACCGTTGTGTTTTCATTAGATGTGACTTTCACGAAGCCTGGAGGCTTGGTTGGTTTTCACGGGAAAGACATTGGAAGGTAGAATCTGGTTGAATGTCCAAGTAACTAGTCAGAACAATCCCAGTTATGTGGGGTTTATCTTGAGGAATATATAAAGATTACTGCTCCAAGTCAAGATCAGAAAGGGCAAAGAGTAGCTGCCCCTGTCCCCAGAACCACGTGGAAATGCTAAGAAAAGGGAAAACCAGCAGCCACAACAAAGAAGAAAGCTCTTCAGAGCTTCAGCCCTTCGGGGATTACTGTTGACTAAGCTGAAGATTCATTACTGTTACTTCTAGAATCTTAGCTAAGCCTGTGGTAAGTGGGGCTGGGTTGTTGCACTACAGGGCATTTATAACAAACCGAAAGAGACGGAGTGAGAGAGCTATGCATTTCCGTAGTCCTTAGTGATATGTTGAGAGAGTAGAAATGCTGTGTTTCCTTCCATTTGCCCCTTGGAAGATAAGAACTGTCACTTCTCATCTATGTTATAGATAGGAGCTTCGGTATACCGTGAAAAATTAAGAGGGACTTTTTTTCCAAATAAAATTACCTTTTAAAACATAAAACCTTCAGTTTTATTACATACATAGCAGATATGGCTCATTAACATGGATCCAAGTATCATAAACTTAGGAATTTAGACATTTAAAACAAGGTCAACTAACTGCCTCGAAGTTTGTTAAGAAGGAAGGAAGTCTTGCATGACTGGGTTCTGTCTCGGCTATCTCAAAGCTATCAGAGGTAGAGCAACTGCACAGAAGGCGTAAGGCCCTGGACTCAATCTATAATAAGGAAAAAGGAAATCAAATCAAGGAATGGGGTAGCTGTTTCCTTTTCTAGAGGATCAAGTAAAGAATCAAGTTAGAGGTTCAAGTGAGGGAAGATACAACTCAATTACTTTAGGTTGGTGCAAATTCAATTTCTTTTAGGTTGTAGGGTTAAAGTATGATCTTCATTACTGTTCTGTTGCTATGAAGAGATAACATGACCAAGGGATTTCTTTCTTTCTTTCTTTCTTTCTTTCTTTCTTTCTTTCTTTCTTTCTTTCTCTCTCTCTCTCCCTCTCTCTCTTTCTTTTTTCTCTTTCTTTCTTTCTCTTTCTCTTTCTTTCTCATGTTTATTTATTAGTATTTTGAGACAGGATCTCTCTCTATGTAGAGCTGGCTGTCCTAGGACTGTCCGTGTAGACCAGACTGGCCTCAGACTCACAAAGATCCACCTGCCTCTGCCTCTCAATTGCTGAAATTAAAGACAAGTGTCACCCTGCCTGGTGGATCAGGGTAACTCTTACAGAGGAAAACATTTAATTGAGGGTTTCTTATGGTTTTAGAGGGCTAGTCCATGATCATCCTGGTGGGCAGCAGAGAGAGACTGAGAAACACAGAGACAGGGACAGAGACTGGGTCTAGCATGGACTTTTGAAACCTTAAAGCCCACCCCACTCCCCAGTGACATACCTCCTCCAACAAGGCCACACCTCTTAATCCTCCTCTAAATAGTCCATCAACTAGTGACTAAAATGTTCAGATAGAGGAGCCAATGGGAGGCCATTCTCATTCAAACTACCACAGGTACTAAGCTCAGTGCCAAAAGGTCTCTCTGGGGCCCTGTTTTGGTGACATCCAGAGGCAGTTTACCAGCAGATGATGGCTTCCTTCCATGCTTCCCAGAGTCCATCTTACTCCCTCATATGCAACCAGCAAGAGCAGGGGCTCCTCTTGATAAGCTCATCTCATCAAATTGGTCCATTAGATTCAGGTTCCTGTCTGATGAACAACTGATGAGACTTTGTAAACAAGTCCTTCTCAGACAGAACTGCCCAGGTTTGTGTTTAATAGATAATCACATGACTCTGGGAACTGCCTACCAAAATATTCATGTCCAAGGCACATAAGGAACACTCACTCCATTAATAGGTTCAGGAAAGAGGTACACTAGAGTACTGAGTCACTACTCAAGAGGAGTTGGTATCAGGAACTCCATATTGGTTAGTTTTCTTTCTCTTAGAGTTCTTGTGTTTGTGTGTATATGAATGTGGAGATCAGAGGACAACTTTTGCCTTCGACTTTGTTAAATGAGGATCTCTCTTGTTTCTGCTGCTGTGCTGTGTTCTCCAGGCTAGCTGGCTTAAGAATCTGTGGCCCATTCTCTTGTCTCTGCCTCTATTCTCATCTTTGGAACACTGAGATTGTAGATGTGAGATTTTTGTATGGGTTTTGGGGATAGAACTTGATCCTTAGGCTTGAGAGCTATGGTGGTTTAGATGAAACCAGTTCCCATAGGTTCATATATTTGAATAATTGGCTCCCAGTTGGTGGGACCATTTGGAAAGGATTAGGAGGTGTGACCTTGTTGGATGAAGTATGTCACTGAGGATCAATTTTGGGATTTCAGATACTCACATCATTCCCAGTACCTCACTCTCTGTCTCATGGTTATATCTCAAGGTGTAAACTCTCGGCTACTGCTGCAATGTCACACATGCTTGCCACCATGCTGGTCATGGATTCTAACCCCTGAAACTGTGGAACCAATAAACACTGTCTTTTATTCGTTTTCTTGGCCTAGGTGTCCTATCACAGCAATTTTTAAAAAGTAACTAAATCTAGAGGTCCTGGCCCTGATTGGTCTTCCTTTATGGTTTTCATGGGAGGAGTCACAGTGGCAGTGAGGAAGATTAACTAAGGGCCTTTCACATAGTAGGCAAGCACTCTCCCACTGAAGGACTATTCTGCTTCCGATTCTAAAAGGTTTTCCATTTTACATGTGGTGCAGTAGAGGTCAAAAAACTTTGTAGTAAAGTGTCTTAGAACACACAGTTTGAAAACAACAGTCGAGAATTTCTTTTGATGGTGTCTAATTCTAAAGCCCGTCTATTCTCCTCCACATCTGGGCTTCTCAGACACTTTATGCTTGTGGGTCCTCGAAGAGCTGTCCTCCCTGGGACTCTAACTCAGCAGATCATGGCCTGAGAATTGTGATTAAAAGAATCTATTCCTTGTCTCAGCATATCCTGTATATACCAAAAAACCTCTATGACTAATACAAGTTTGCTCACATTAAGAACAGTTGTTTTAATACCAAAACATTTAAAAGAGCATAACTGCCGAAGACAAGATAATCTTTTACATTATTTCTCTCATTTGTTCATGGACTAACAACAGATTTATAGAAAGAACATTAGCCCTAGGTTTTACATTTGGGATCCACTGCTTTATAGCATAGCTGGAAAGTTTTTAAGTCATTTGGATAATATGCATGATTTATTCATTAACTATGAAATAAAATTTTAATATCATTTTAAATATATGAATAACACAGTACTAGAAAAGCAAAAACTAAAAAGACATGCTAAGTCTCAGCATGTGATTAATTTTGTTTTATTCGTTTATAAAAAGTGCTCCTTAATAGTGTTCAAGGTTTTATGGTAGGATATTATATAGCGTCGTATACTATACTGTATAACCACCTTCTTAGTAGGAGTATCGACAAAAAGGACTTCTTTGATCTTACTGGCAGAGTTGTTAAACTACTGATAGGTATATGCTTAACCAAACTACACCGTATATGTGTTAAATGTGCATACTCTGACTTATTAGCGACAATTATTATGGAGCATACCCTAGTTTCTGGTTTTCACATTTCAAAGCATCATCAAAATCAGTCATTTGAGCATAATTTCTATAGCAACAAAACTCTACAAACAAAGCTACAACATACTGACAAACATATTGAGGGCTGGTCCTGCAGTCCAGGCCACACCCCATCTACTCTGGAGGTTGAGGCAAGAGGACCTTGAGTTTTAGGCCAGGCTTGGCTATAGGGTGAGACAAAGGTCAGGCTAGACAACTCTTGAATTTTCAAAAACGGTAGCTGGAATAAAGTTCTGTGATCAAGTTCTTGGCCAGAATGTGGATGGCTCTCACATCGATATATAGTTCAATAAAACATGTCTAATGATTTATGAAATCTTGGAGAATATTAGAAATTTTTAAGATCCTCTAAGTACATGGGCATAAGAGGTGGAAAAGTGAGACAGAATTTCTCTGTTCTTTATATTTCAATTTAATTAATAAATGATACTGCTCTGCTCAAGAATGTTTTGAGAGACATTAATTATGCTTGTTCTAATCCTTGTATTTAATATAAGTTAATATCAAGTAAAATAAAGATCTAGATCATCAGTCACCCTAGATATATGTGGAGAGAAGCTACAGTATTGGTAGGGCCTACATATAGAACATATCTATCATTAGTAAGTCTAAGGGGTAACCATGATAGTAAGTGAAAAAAATGAAAGTATTTCTATGTTATTTTCCTTGCCTTTCTGGGTGTCTTAGAAATGTGATCTTCACCAGGCAGTGGTGGCACACGCCTTTAATCCCAGCACTCAGGAGGCAGAGACAGGCGGATCTCTGTGAGTTCGAGGCCAGCCTGGTCTACAAGAGCTAGTTCCAGGCCAGGCTCCAAAACTACAGAAAAACCTTGTCTTGAAAAACCAAATATATGTGTGTGTGTATATATACATATATATATATATGTATATATACACACACACATATATATATGATCTTCAAAATATAATAGGATATTTATACCTATACCCATGCCTAATAATGATTACTAGTCTTAACTGAATATTTACAACAATCCAGACTCGGTGCCTAATGTTTGACTTTTTCATTTCTTTTCTATTGCTATAATAAAATCCTTGAGACTTGAGTTACTTATAAAGAAAAGAGGTTTGTTTAGTTTATAGGGTTTGTTTGTTTGTTTCATTGTTTTTCAAGAAAGATTTCTCTTTATAGCTCTGAGTGTCCTGGAACTAGCTCTGTAGACCAGGCTGACCTTGAATTCAAAGATCCACCTGGTTCTGCCTCCAGAGCGCTGGGATTAAAGGTGTATGCCACCACTGCCAAACTTTGTTTACAGCTTTGGAAGTTGAAAACCAAGAACCCCCTTGGTTATGCCATATCATAGTGGATGGTGTGATCGTAAGACTACTTATGGAAGAGAGAAAGGGCCTGGTTAAAAAACAAAAAGCCACAGTAATGTGAAGGGTCCATTTTGCTTTTTCTGTAACAATCTTCTCAAGAAAACTGAGGATCTCCTGAGAACTATCCTAATTCCTGCTTCGGATGGCATTCCCTATAATTCAGTCACCTTCTACTGTCCTCATCTCCCAAGAGTTCCATCATCTCTTAAGACACCATCTAGGATATTGAGCTTCCAACAGATGAACCTCTGGGGACCACACCCAAGCCATGTTCAAATCATGTCACCATAGTCTTCATATCGTCTACCCACCACATGTGTGATTTGATACCCTTATTACCCCCACATTAAAATCTGAAAGTCGAGCTGTAGGGAGACTACATGATTGGATAGAGATGCCCTAGCTAGGAGGTTGTAGAATAAGGATCAGGACCCCAAATCTTCTTGAGCATCATTGCTACGTCAGCAGAAATGAGCTTCAAGAACCTCTTGGTCCTTTTTGCAACTGTCTTTAAGCTGTGCTTGTTTAGACATTTCCTGACACCGCCTTCCCCATGATGACACATCTATCTCCTTGTCCACGGAGGCAATAAAACAATTCTGCTAATGGTTTAATCATGTACTCTCAGATATCATATTCATAATTTATTAGGAGACTTTCTGGAGACAGTGGCCTAAACCAAGGCTCACTCAGGCGATGCCGTTACTCTCCAGTGTTCAAGCTATTATGTGCTGCAGTCTTCAGAAGTAAACCCATGGCGCTCTGGATCAAATCATCTTGTCTTTCTCAGCAGCATGCGCTTTGTAGGTTTAGGCTCTTGAGCTGTGCGGAGAGTAGCTTGCGGAGACAGTAGGCTTATCAGAGCTCATGCTAATTAGCAGCAAACCGCTTTGATATGACTCATGACCCACCCAATCACCAAGAAAACATATTGTTCATGCATGTAAAGGCATACACACATATTTATGTGTCTGTGTACATGTGTTTACTGAAATTGGTTTAGAGTCCTTAAAATTAGTACATTGTACTCTACATACTAGAACCCAAGAGGATGAAAGGGAGTGCCTGTCCATGTCTGTATCTCTGTGGGATATGAAATCGAGGAGGTCAGCTCAATGTTTAACTTTCTCCTCTCAAAGCGGGTTGGGGGGGGCAGGGTAATGCGGTCAATTAGAGCGCTGCGGGTCACGTGAGCAGGGTGTGGGGAAAGAGCCGGAAATGAGTAGGAATGTGTGAAATGAGCAGGGCTGCAAGGGAAAGGAGCAGATGCCTTGGAACCCAATGGGAGGCCGGTGACACTGAGCAGGACAGAAAGGGAAATGAACACACAGCCGGCTTCCATTAGCTTCCTGCGTCAGGAACACAAAGGAAAACACATTAAAAACCACTTTAGAAAAGCAAGAGGAAGTCTGAAATCTGTCCCAGGCCGACCCTTCATTGATCTCTCACGCTTCCGATTCTCAAACGTCTGCCTTTGCTGCTCTCTCCATTATCGCTGGGATCCTTCCTTCTGCCCTCTAAAGAGCTTGGCAAAGCCCAGAGCCCCTCCTGGTAAATTAAGAGAGGCAGGGCTGCCCCCTCCTCCTACCAGGCTGCCCCCCCCCACACACCTAGAGACCTGACCTAAATGCAACAGCTTCCGTTCATGTAGGCTGTTTCATAATCTGGTGCTTCAGCCAGTACCGCATCAGCTCCTAGTTTAGTGTGCCGAGGATCGGGAGGAGATTGAGGTCCTTCAAAATTCCCTTGGCAGAGTTCTCCCGTCCAGCGTGACTGACAAGCTTTCAGAAAGTAAGGCTAATAAGGTCGTGAGGGTAGAGCATTAATCCTATAGGCTTACAAGTCTTGTAAAAAGAGGGAAATCAGTTCCTCCTATGGGTTCCCCTGTATAGCTCGCAGCCCTCCCCACCACACCCCTACCCCCACGAAGATACTGAAAGTGGCCATTTGCAAGCCAAGGTAAAAGTCCTCACCAGAAATCAGAGTGACAGGATTTGATCTTGGGAATTGCGCTTTAGAATTATAAGAATATGAACTTGTGTTGTTGAAACTTTGCTCCTCCTATGTTTTTCCTATGGCAGCCTGAACATTCTGACAGTTTTACATAGATAACAATAACAGCAGTTTCAAAGAGTTCAGGTTGAATTTGAGCCACCCAAGAGGCAAGCACTGTCAGTTTAAGCTATTTCATTCACCCCCAAAGCATAGTGTTTCCATAAAGAAAATGCTTAATGAAAATGAGTAAATTCTGCCCACTCTTTAGCTTCGGGGATTAAAAAATGTCTTCTGCCTTTCTCACTTCATACAAGCAGTCGGCTCTCTCCCTCGAGTTTCCTTTGGCCCATCCCCATACTTCGGTGTTCCCCAAACTGGGAGTTTAGAGAGAAACTGGAGTTAAGTTACCTAACAACTTCAAGTCAAAAGAGGATGCCCATTTGGCTACTTTTTTTTTTATTGTACTAAAGCTTAGCCAGAGGTACTCAGCATTAGAAAGAGAGAAAAATGGTTGCAGGTGAGAATAGTTGTGGTTGTCAAGAGGCAGGCAGTCACGACAGTCTGGCTGGAAAGTCAGCGTTCTTGTCCCCTTCATCAGCGTTAGCGTGTTGAAAGTCACAGAAAGCCTGGAAATAACCAAAAGTTGTCACAAGGGGAGAAAGGACAGGGACTCGTCTTCTCTGTTGCACCTGCCTGGTCTATACTCCACAGCTCACATCAGGGAATCCTCCCTGCTTTAGAAAAAGAGGGGTCCCCAGTGGAGCTTCCTCGGGCAGGAACTGAAGTATTCTGCAGACCTAACTTATAACCATTAGATAGCCCATCCTAGCTACGTGGGCCTCAGGGAGTCTCCTGAGGTGGATTAAAGGCATGCTTCGGCCCCATAAGGCTCTGAGCCGGCTGGGAGAACAAGCTAACCTTTTATCAGAAACATTAGTTCTGCTTCTCTTCTCGCTACAGAGGGGAGGGAATACCTGAATTGATGCTTCCCGTTTTCTTACAGTAAGTGGTTTTGATGTTTTTCAACCTCACCCTGAGAACATTTCCTGAACTGCTTTGGACACTAAGGGTGGTTCCCAACTCTTTAGGGCTTTGGGGCCAGTTAGAGGAGTCTAGCCTCAACCTCTCTGCACCTGCCATTTCTACCCCCACTCCCCAGCCCCCACTTATGCCTCATTGATTCCCATGGAAAGCAAAGAAGATTCAAGGTCATTAGCCAGAGCTGGTCTTCCTCATCATGTCCTAAGGCTTTCTCTTTCCTGAGGCTGCCACCTGGTTAGGATTAAGACCTTTGAGTAACTAAACCTTAAACCATTATATAAGTATTTATCATATGGAAATAAGGACGGTAAGCAAGTATAAGTATAAAGGGCACACAATTTATCATCTAAGCCTGAGCAGCTGTGTAAACTAAAGGAGGCACGATGTGGTTGGCATGAGCCAGGACAGCTGGAATACTCCAGAAGTCTCCTGAGAAAATGGGGATGTGCTATGAACCCAGTCAAAATCCCCCAATGTTGTATAAATTTTCCTTTTTCTGTGATGGCTAGTTTGATATCCTTTTGAAACTATGACATGATTTTTAAAATCTCTCTTGATTTAAAAAACTGTTAGCATTTGTCTGGTTGGTAAATGCAGTGGTTCTCAGAGTGTGGTTGCCGTTTCGTTGTCATCATAACCGTTACAGGTATCAGACGGGGCTCCCCAGGCCCACCCACACCTACTGGGGATTAAACTGGAGGCCGGTGGTCCAGCGAGCCCTGTGGGAGACTCTGGCTCTTGTGATGGTCTGAAACACAGGGCTGACCGCTGCTGCCCTGGAGGCAGCTTGTTCGGATGAGCCACCAAAACTAACCTGGGGTACTTCTTTTCAAAAGCAGAAACAGGAAACGTTGGGGCATGCTTAATCAGCAACCAGATAAGTGACAACGAAACTGATAGTCCCCTCCTACCCACAGCCTCCTGTCTATGTCTTCAGTCGTTGACTGTGTCTGAGGGGCTTTAGGAAAAGCATGCAAATCTATCGTTTTATTTTCAGACCATTTGGTTTTCAGCACATTCTCAGATGTTGTGTGTAGTAGCTAGGAAAGGCCTGAAATCCCCGACTGGGTGATGTTGAACTTCTTCTATGCGTCAGAGTGGTTAGGCTACTTGGTGTGGCCACATAGCTCTCCAACCCGAGTCTATCTTATTACAGCTGGGCCTTGCTGCTTCCTCTTGCTTTGGCTATCACAGCTTTATGGAGAGCGGGAGCATCCTGGTATGGTGCTGGACACGAGCAATTAAATTCTATTACTGGAAATGCCACCTTTCACTAATGAGCACAACTCATTAGCAAGAACTGGGGATAATAGCAGAGCTCATAGAATCATTATACAGTAAACAGAAGGTGCAAGAAATAAACAGTATAATATTTAAGAAAGGAATGAGTGTCCTGGCCAAAGGTAGAAGAGAAGTGCAAAGGAATGGGTTGAAGCGGGAGAGCTGGTGCTTGAGACAGCCGGTCAGGATGGATCTCACGGAAGGGTGACTTGAGTAAGCCCTTAAAGGAAGAAGGACAATTAGCCGCGAAGACCTGCAGGGAAGAGCATTCCGGGCTAGGACATCAGCACTAGAGCAGCTGAAGCAACAGCTTTAGACTAGAATACACATGGTCTGTGTGGGGCCACTGGAGAGTGGGAGTGAATGAGAGTTGAGGGGTCAGAGGCAAGGCTGAACAGATAAACTGCTTATGGGGGCCCTGATTTCTACTGTGTCCCAGGCACAGAGGGTGGGGTGGCGTGAGCTAAGTTACAGTTTAAACTGATCTTCTTAGACTTGTATAATGAATAATCTCTAGACTCACAGCAAGCTCGCATCACCACGTGGACATGTGAAATCCATTTGAAGCAGGGGTTAAAAGAGAGATTGAAAATCACAATCAAATCAAATACACTTGGAAGGTTTTCCTAGTAGTCTCAATGTGAGATGGAAGACAAAGGGAAGAATCAAGAATCAAGAAATGTTTTGGATCAAGGTCAAGGACAGAAAGGTAAAATGTAGATAAAGAAGGCTGTAAGGCAAACAGTTTCTACAGAGAAGACAGAGTTCAGCTCAGTGTGAGATGGGAGAAAAAGTCTGTTACCATGGGTGCTGACTCCGAAGTGCAAACCTTCTTGAAACCGTATGTGAGGAAGTTGAGAGTCACAGGTCAGGGCATTCTGCCATCTCTGCTTTACCAACCCACTCAGATAACCACAGAGACCTGCCTGGGATAGTTCTTCAAATGAATGGCTATGATTTTAATAGCAATTATATGTTTCATACCTCAAAATACAGTAGGATTACTATAAAATTGGGAGTCTAGTTATACATCTTCATCTTATATTCACAATGTGGCACACATATGAAGAGTGTTTACTTGATACAGGAATAAATAGAAAGAATTAGTTCCTATTCTTATTCTAGTCTGGTGTAAATGAACACCGAAATGGCAGAGGTGTATAGGAGACAAGGGGAAACAATCAGAAGGCCCAGGATTGAAAAGTTGCATCAATTTGGCACAAAGGGAACTCTGTAGATCCACATAACACTGGTGTTGATGTAACACAGAGTCCAGCAAAGATGTAGTTGTACTAGATGGACCTTCTCCATTAGAGAAAAATTTTCCCTAGAGACGACTAATGTCAAAATATCTGGCAAGGGCAAAAATTTTGATGATCTCCTCTTTATTTCCTAGGGGAGAAAATACTATTTGTCATGTTTCTGTCAGGTATTGGGGGCGAAGGTATCAATGACACTTTAAAACAAGTATGCTCATCTCCTGTCACAGAGGTGGCATCCACCCAGAATGGTTTGTTTGGAGACTGCTGGACACCAGTGAGCCTGTAGCGACGAGACTTATGAGTTTCCTCCCAGAAATCCAAGCTGTCTCCCACCAAAGCTAATGTGCTTCCGTTTTCTCCCATTTATGCTTTATGAAAGGCTTCAGTTTTATGGATGGCGCATTAACACCAAGTACACTGTCTTGTCCTGTAATGAAAAATTCAGTCCATTTCTACCAGACTCAGTGTTTCAGAGACCATGAAGAAAAAGTACCGGAAATAACCTTCAGTGGCTAGAGTCTCTCGGGTCCCCCGGGCATCTCTGCTGTAAATGAGCTAAATAATTATTGTGGCCAGAAAGGAAAGAACATAAGTATTAAGGAGGGGAACCCTCATGGGATTTTCAGAGTAATATTAACTGACTGGACAAAGGACAAGAGCAAAGTACAGTGTTGAAGGAAAGTGATGATGGGGTCATTTTTTGTGACACTTTATTGGCCATATTTCATTTGCTTTGGTCACAAGACTTAAGGGTAGAAGTAGCCAGAGGCCCTGAGAAGCATCTAAACGACTTTCAATTCGCACATGCTGAGCTGTCAATCATTGTTGCACTGACTATGGTGATTAAAGAATGCCTACCTGGTCCTTGTCCAAGTCTCTCTTAACTGTTCTTCTAAAACTCACTATTTTCTAACTGACTGGGTGTCTTTTGTTACTAAGCTTGATTAGTAGGCCCCTCGGTGACTTCAGGTTGGGATCCCATCCCTGGAAAGACCAAGGCTTCATCAGAAAGTTAAAATTTTCAGTTCAAACCAGACCACCACAGAGGGAAAAGGGTCTGGAATGGAAGTTAACCACCAATGGTCAGTGATTCACTTGGTTGTGACAACACCCCTGTGACAGGGTTGAGAGAGCTTCTAGGGACACAGGAGTTCCTGATATCCCAGAAACATTATGGGAGCCCCTGCCTTTATGCTTGGCTCTCTGAATCTTTTCCATTTGGCTGCTCCTGAGCTGTGTGCCTTTACAAGGAACAGTTTTCTAAGTTCTGTGGGCTGTTGGGCATGTTTTTGAACTTGTGGACAGGGTTGTAGGAATCCTTAACACCATATCCCATTGGTCATTCAGAAGTATGGCTGGTCTAGACTTGTAATGAACATCTGTAATGGATACAGCCTTGTAGAACAGAATGCTTAAATTATGAGGTTCCCCACTGACGCCAGGCAGTTAGTGTCAGAATTAAATTATAGGACACCCACTTAGTGTACAGAGAAATGAACTGGTTGGCATGGGAATAAGCCCACACATTTATGTCGGAAGTGAGGAAAACAGTTCTGACTGATAGACCTGTATGTTGCTCAACATACAAGAAAAGGCCTCTGAGTATAGACTCACAAATACTGCTTAAATGTTTGTTCCTTTTCTAAAGGTGCCTTCTAAAAATATATTCTGAGAGAGGAAATCACTTCTTATGATTGACAAATGAGAAATCAAAACTCTAAGGGACCTTCGAAGTATTACTGGCTATCCACCAGAGTCAGTTAAATGAAATTGCCCATAAATTTTGTCTCAAACTGGGGATTGAGAGTGGGATTGGCAGAGGACAGGTGGGAGGATGGGAATTAAAATGCTTGGCATGTTGGGTAAACTAGCTAAGTTAGGGCCTCACAGCAGCCATGTGCTTGCACACATATTTGCATTCTCTGATTGCAGGTACATTGGGTAATGTGGCCAAGACAGGCTGACTCATGACCATGGAGGCCTTCACAATGGTGGAGGTGTTCATAAGTTTCAGTTTGCTAAATATGGCTGTGACTTTTAAAGTTTCTTGACCTTTCAGGAATCCCAAGGTCTCTGCCACATTGCTAACGTGACACGGTGTTGGTCATGTAGTTGTACCATAGGTCTGTGTATTAGCTATTGGACAGGATGAAGGAACCCTTAGAGAAACCTTTTGAGGTTATCAGAACAACATGGCATAACTTGAATATCCTTTAGTCTGAAATGTTTGTGAGTGGAACTATTCTGGATTCTAGATTCCCCACCTCCCATCCCAGATTTTGGGATATTTGAAAAGATTTTGAGATACCTTGAGGATAACTCCCAAGAATTTTCATAAAATTCACTTCTGCCCCACATACACTCTTTTAATGTGGAAGATTCCATATCATATTTCTGGTGTGTGTAGTTGGTTGTGTTTAATTCTTTCATTCTTTTGGGGGCCTGCCACCAAGCTCCCAAATGAATACATGGAGGCTTGTTCTTACTTTTGAATGCCCGGCCTTAGCTTGGCTTGGCTCTAGTCAGCTTTTCTTAAATTATCCTGTCTAATTTGCCTCTGGGCTTTTATTTTTCTTTATATCTTTTATTTTTTTCCAATTCTGTGTCTGTGTCACTGGCCTCTTCTTTTCTTGCTCCTTCTTCCTTTCTTCACAGACTTCTCTATTTATTCTGTCTGTCAGTCCTACTTGCTCTTTTTATAACCAAACACCTTTACCTGCAGGAACTAACCCAAAGGGCACTCAAAGGGATGAAATTTGGCAGATGGATGTGTTCCACTTTGCAGAATTTGGAAAATTAAAATATGTACATCACACCATTGACACTTATTCGGGCTTCCAATGGGCAACTGCTTTAAGCTCAGAGAATGCTGATTCAGTAATCACACATTTATTAGAAGTTACAGACATCATGGGTATACCTGCACAAATAAGAACAGATAATGGTCCAGCTTATGTCTCTAGGAAAATGAAACGGTTTTTTGCTTATTATAATATTAAGCATGTTACAGGTATACCATACAATCCTACAGGTCAAGCAGTCATAGAAAGATCAAATCGAACTATAAAGGATATGTTAAACAAACAGAAAGGGGTGGAAAACGCCCCAGAAATAGATTACATAATGCCTTATTAACCTTGAATTTTCTGAATGCTAACGAGAAAGGAACAACGGCAGCAGAAAGACATTGGATAATGGAAAAATCTGCGGAACTTAATCAACCAGTTTATTTCAAGGATGTGTTGACCTCTCAATGGAAGCCAGGAGATGTGCTCCGTTGGGGTAGGGGTTTTGCTCTTGTTTCCACAGGAGATGAGAGGCTGTGGATTCATTCTGAGTTAAGAAAACTCAGGTTTCATCAAGGAAGACCACCTGAGAAATCTCCGGTAGGAACAGATGGCCCAGATGTCTTGAGTTTTACATCTAGAACAGATTCAAGATGCTGCCTGAGATGATGAAGCCTCACAGGATACTCCAGTCAGGACTTGATCCTACCTCTAAATTTTCTTTAGGTCCCTTTAAAGATTATCAGCGCCCCCAACCAGCTGGAAGTAGCCTGGAATACTATGCCCACATTCCCAAAAAATGGACTATGGACATTTTCCTTTGTTTTTTAAAAAAGAGGGGGAAGTGGTGCAGGAGACTTGTCTGTTCAGTCAATCATGTTTTAAATAAATACCGATTGGCCAGGTAGGAAGTATAGGCGGGTCAACCAGACAGGAAGTAGAGGCAGGGTGATGAGAACCTCTGGGAAGCAGGAAGCTTCCCGGACATTCCTGCGCAGTCCATCTACGAAGCAGGATGTAAGCTGCTCACTGAGAAAAGGTACCGGCCATGTGGCTTGCATGGATGGGAACAATGGGTTAATATAAGTTACGGGAGCTGGTAGGAAGACTGAGCTAATGGGCCAATCAGTGTATAACCTAATGTAGACTCTCTGTGTGACTTTCTTTGGGGCTTGCCGGCTGTGGGGTACTGGGCAGGACAGAAACCCCAACGAGCAGGCCCTCATGTTACACCTATCCTTCCTCCTGCCTTGCTATTGGCTGTTCAGCTCTTTATTAGACCAATCAGGTGTTTTAGACAGGCAAAGTAGCACAGCTTCACAGAGTTAAACAAATGCAACATGAAAGAGTGCAACACATCTTTGCATCATTAAAACTAAGATCCCACAGCATAAACAAATGTAACACATCTTGAAATGATACTCCACAGCAGGTGTGCCCATATTGTGAGTAAGACCTATCCCCTGTTGTCAAGGGTAGGTTTTCTGCTTATAGTACCATGTTGGTACTCATAAAATTTTGGATTTTGGAGTATTTTTAATTTTGGATTTTCCTAAGCTCAACTTATAATGACAGAACACTCCAGTCAACAACTCCTTCGGAGGTTGTCTTTAACATCCTAGAATCCTAGAGAATCTGATGTTCTGTAATTAATTATTCTGTAATTGAAATAATTTTTTTCATTTTGTGTCTTATTGAAACTCTCCCAAATTCCCTGTCTCTTCTTTGTTTAAAACAAGGACAACAAAAAGAACACTTACTCACTTGTATCTGAAAACTACCGTTCAGGGGAAATTACTGCATGTGAAGGCTGCACTTGTCATGCTAGCCCAAGAACAAAGGATTTCCTCCAAACCATAATGAATGGCTTCCCATTCGGGACTAGCCTGCTGACGTCTTGGTTTGTAGACGGTTACCATTTGGTAAATATCACTTCCTTTTGCCTATGTAACACATACATACATTGCAATTACTACATATGATCCCTTTCACAAATAAAACATTTAAATTGTTGTGAAGATTGTCGTTTTAGGCATCAACTGTTTTATAACACTATCTGTCCATTGGTGAGAGATCTTATTTCTCTAAGAATGCACAACTCCATTGAAATGTATCCCAAATGATTGATAGAGCTTTGTAAAGAACTTATTCCAAGTAATTTGTTTCAACCAGTAGTCCCTTTCCAGTGACTTTACTTTGTTTTTTGGGGTTTTTTGGGGGCTTTTTATTCTGGGGTTGGGATAGTTCTCCTTCAGTAGAGTACTGATAAATGTTTAGTTACCAGATAGGTGGATATTTAATAAGCAAGTAAAAGGATGGTACAAGAGACCAGGATTTGTAGTGTTGGTTCATTTTGATGGCATGCTACCTACATAATGTCCCAGTCTGGAGTGGAGAATGGTTGGGACGATTATGAGTGTCCTTGTTTCATTTCCAATCTTAAGGAGCTGACATACCCTAAAGTCAGGGGGAAAAGAAGTATCTGATCAAGGGTAGATTATGAATATTCCTTGAAGTTAAGACTCTACTGTGTAGGTGGCTAATAAGCTTTTAAGATTTATTTGCTTATTTATTTGTTTGTTTATTATTTATTTAAACAATCAAGAGGAGAACTACCTGCAACATTGGTGTATGTGTTTGAATCCTTCTCAGTAGAATAGTTATAGATATAGGATTCCTTCTCAGATCTGTGCTAATTCAACCAAAGCAGGCACTTGATGAAGACTGAGAAAAGGAGACCCTGCTTTTATTATCTGCCACAACCTGTTACTGATATAAGTCAGTTAGTCCTTTGCATTAACTAGACAGTCATGATAACAGACAAGTCGCCTGGGCTTCCAGTTGCTTCCTATCGTCTCATCTAAAAATGAAGTCGGTCCCAGTTGCTTCATCTTTATACCAGAGATAACAAAAAGTAAAAACATAAACATGGTGATGCTGAAAGGCTAAAGTATCATATAATGACAAGTTTCCAGTGGTGTCTATATCTCATGGAAGGTTTAGGTTCTGAAGTGAGGACAGGAGAAAGCACATCACGCTTAATCTTCGATGCTTCTGAAAGCCATCTTCTCACATAGCCAGCCAAGCAAGGCACTTAGCTGAAGAAAGTTTACAGTGGGGCTGGAGAAATGTCTCAGGGCTGGAGAGATGGCTCAGTGGTTAAAAGCATTGCTGCTCTTCTAAAAGTCCTGAGTTCAATTCCAGGCAATCACATGGTGGCTCACAACCATCTGTAATGAAGTCTGGTGCCCTCTTCTGGCCTGTAGACATACACACAGAATATTGTATACATAATAAATAAATAATTTTTTTTTTAAAGAAAGTTTACAGTGGAGTGTTTGTAGACTCTTTGCTTCCTGGGATAAGACAGGGAAAATAAACTACACTGACTTCATTGACCTTTAGGGTCAAACAACAACAACAACAACAAAAAAAAACAGTTCCCATAGCACCACTGTTTAAAAAAAGAAAAAAAAAAAAGCAGCCTAAGTGAGACCTCAGTCCCATGATATGAAGTTTGTCTTTTAAAAGTGCACAGAATAGTGCATTTTAATGTGCTCCTATGGTGTGCCCATCACCATCATGTAATTTCAGAGCATTTCATCTCCCCTAAAGAAATCCCCCACTAATTAGCAGTCACTTCCCATTTCCTCCCCTCCCCGTCCCTTGCAAACACTGCATCCTCTCTCCATAGCTGCGCCTGTTCTGAACGTTTCACACCCATGCATCATACTCAATGTGCCTTCAGTGTGCATTTTGGAATGTGATTTTAACATCATGTGTCAATGCTGCATCTGTGTTATAGTGTGTCATCACGGCTTCATTGCTTTGGGGAGTTGAGTAATATTTCATGATGATGTATGTGGCAACAGCTGAGGAGCATGAGGGCTATTTCTATTTTCATTCTGAAGGATGGGGTGATCTGCATCTTTGTCAATGTTTATTCCTCTGGGTTGTCTACCAAGAAGGGAAATGCCAGGCAGGTCCTGCGAAAATTGCTTAACATTCAGAGACTGCCAGTCTCTCCTCAGGAGCAGCTGCACTGTTTTCCATTTCTCCCAACCGCAGCTTAGGGTTTCGACTTCTCCATCCTGCCACCATCAGTGTTAATACCTTGCGTTTGTTTCGTAACCATCCTACTGAGTATGAAACAGCGATTCATTGTGGCTTCTATTTCTAGTCCCCTGGTGATGCTGAACACATTCTCATGTGCTTACAGGTAATTTATAGATCTTCTTTGGAGAAATGCATGCTCAAATCCTTTTCCCATTTTTCCAACCAGTTGTCTTTTAATTGGTGAGTTGTGAGAATTCTTTGGCTATTGCATTTACAACTCTCTACAAATGCTCGATTAGAAAGGAAACACCTGCAGTCTCCAGATATGCTTCCACAGTCTTCTCAGAGTATATTTTCTTCTGTAATGGATGCGTTATGTGGATTTATGAAGTGCGTTGTGGCGCCTCAATTTATGCACACAGTGTGTAATACTTAGCTCAAGGGAATTTTATATCTTTTTCCATAGATGTCTTTCAGGTCTTTGCTTTTAGAATGTTTAAATTTGCTTCCGCTAGCTACTTAGAAACTCTCTAATAGTGGTAGTCAAGTATCGCTCTCCTGTTCTCTGAAGGATTAAGCTGTCTTGCTTCTCCTCGGCTGCGTTCCTGTGACCACACTTGCCCTCCTCTCTCCCATCGTTGTCTCAGACTCTTTCATTGCCTTAGTGGCATTCTTTGCCCGAACTCTTCATTTTTAATGAAGCCTGGTGTATCAGCTTTTTAAAAATGTGTGCTTTATTTTTATTTAGGAAGTTATTAAGGTCCTTGATCCAAGTTTTGTACATACTATGTTTCTGATACATCTTCAACACTTTATTTTATTGTTGGAGAGGCAGTGTTGGGGCAGGATTTGCACACTACGGTGTTCATATGTAGGCCAGATGAAAACTTCACGGAGTCAGTTCTCTCCTTCCACTTTGACAGGACTTCCGAGGATTGAACTCAGGTCGTCAGTGCTGTGAAGCAAACACCTTGCCCTACTGAGCCCTCCTCATGGCTTGGCACTGCCAGTCTCAGCCACTTCTACCTTGAGCTCTTACATCTACATAAGCTCTTTAGTTCTCACACTGATACACAGGGAAAGCAGGATTAGCGATGATTGCTGCCCCCACAGCTCTCATAGAACAGCCATGAGATAGAAATATTTAACATTTTAGAAGGAGCAGACTAGTGTCAAAATCTGGATACTTTCGCCATCCAGTATTTTTATAAACATCTGTCAGGCCCCTGTCTAAGTCCTTCTCTATGTTCATAGACTAGACACTAGACTCTTCTCACCAGGCCCTCTTAAAATCCCAAATACAAATTTGACTTATTCGCTCAGACAACATGCCATACATTTCTCATTTTCTTTCTGGAGCTACTGAACGTTTTCACACACTCGGGATTTCTCACTCTGTTCTTCCCAGGAATGTATTCCCGACCCTCACAGGAATCCCAATGTCATTTTTAACATCATCATTGTGAGTGTGTGCTGATAGAATGGTGGCTGGAGGCTGGGCCTTATGGTCTGAGCAGCAACTAATAAGAATCCCTGAAGGAGTAAATAGAAACCAGAAGGGGACCCAGAGCCATTTGTGATGATGGGTTTTCATTCTTTCAATATGCGGCCAGCAGAAAGGTCACAGAATGTGTTGATGGGGCACAGGTGTGAAGAAATAAGGCAATGAATGGTGGGGGCGGGGAAGACGCAGCTTTTAAACTATAGGAGCCTAGGTTTGAGATCACACAGATGCGCAATACCTTGTAACGGTTTTGAGAAAGCATTGTTCAAATCTTACAAGTGTAATAATAAGCAAGGATTATAAAAGGCCCTGGGAGAATCTGACAAAGCAAACCACCACTTAATACTTCCTCAAATGTATATGACATGAAATGAGATTTTTAAAAAAAGATGGGGATAAATTTCTATGAGTCTGGGTCTGGTTTATCTGTTAAATGAGGGAGGGAAGAGAATTCACTTTTCAGTTTGGGTTTTTCTTTTTTAAAATCCAGAGTGTCCTGTTGTAGGATTATGTCGTTCGTGCAGAAGATCTGTAGTAAACAGATTCTCCAGATGTTCTTGCAGAGATCTGCCAGCAAATGGGATGAGAGTGAGCTCAGGCAGGAGTCCCAAGCGACAACCTTTCCAGCTGGCCCATTCTATCCAGTCAGGGATGTGTCACACAGATAAGCCTTGCTGCCTAGAGACAGTCACACCAGCCTCGTTCCCTCCACTTTCCTTCCAGCTTCTGCTTTTCAATTTACCATAGATGTACTTGAGACAAAAATGCCGTGTAAATGCTGTTCATGGAAGTGGTGCAAAACTCAGAAGAGAAAAATAATTGCAAAGAGGAGATAAATAATTGCAGAACAGTGTGGGCAAAAGAGACCAACTCAGTGCTCAGAAGATAGGTGCGCTGTGCCAGAAGTGCCTTCCCCGGCCCCAGCTCCCTCCGTGGAAGAGACTCTAACAGGTTTCATTGATGAATTAGTCTTAATTTGCCTTTGTTTTCATAGTACTCTAATAAAGGTTCTGGCCCAACTCTGATGCAGGAAAATGCTCTGTATTTGGATCCAGAAAGCTGGGTCTTATGAGACTCCTCTTAGCGTGACCCTGCTCAGCATCACTTAGTTTTACTTTTGACTAGGAAGGTTGCTGTTCCTATGGGGATATTTACAGGCATTAGCTCTAATGTCCACAACCACCTTGCAGTACAGATTCTAGCACCCCCATTATCACCAAGATGAGTTTCAGAGATGTCTGTTGATTGATCCAGGTTGTGTAGGAATACCCTGCTCCCTAAGATGCAGATACAGCTCTGTCTGTTGATACCCTTGCTCAAGTTTCAGCTCACCGTGCCCTGGTTGGGTCACGTCTGGATGGATACTGAACTTGGTGTACAATCCAAAGCCTGCAGACCAAGTTTCCCATGTGAACCATTCCCTATGCTAGCTGGATGATCTGGAGTAGTAACAACAGTAGTTGTAGTAATTACGATTCACTTTATATCCAGCCCCAGTCCAAGAAATTTTGTTTATGCAATTTCTATTAATACCATAGAGCTGTTTAGCATTTATAGCAATCCTACAGGTATGCAGGATTATCGTGTTGTTTATAAAGGAGAAAACTAAGACACATAGGGTTTAATGGAACAATTTTAAAGAAGTGGGAGATTTAAACACAGTGATCCATGTGCAGATTCGTGGTTTCACCCAGATCACTGAAGAACCTAAAAGTTTAAGCTTTTGAAACATCATTTCCTTATTATGAAACAGAAGGACATTGTCCACTTTATGTGATTCTTATCACTACGAAATCAGTAAACACAGAGGAAGGATTTGTTGACTCTGACAAGAACAAGTACTCAACAGTGTTGATTTTCTTCCCCTTTTCTCTGACGCCAACACATGTTTTACAACAGGATTTAGTATTTGCTACACTAGTGGTTGAGACTACAAGTTAGAGTGCCAGGGGGAACCCAGTGTGTAGCCTACACTCTAGAAATAGACCCAAATCAATGGTAGAGACTAGGAGAAGTCAGAGTCAGTTTTAAACTAGGAATTCATACTGGCTGAGTGAGGGATGGAGGGAGAGAGATGGGGAAGGAGGGAGGAAGGGATAGAGAGAGGGAGGGAGGGAGGGAGAAAAGGAGGGAGGAAGGGAGGGAGGGAAGGAGGGAGGGAGGGAAGAGGGAATTCCTCTGACTAGGCAACAATCTATGTGTGTTTCAGCCTGCTCCAGGAGAATCTTTAGCATTGGTTCATGGTAAAAACATAGTAAAGATCCAGATACAGTCTTGCCTACTGTGGAGACAGATCTAAACTCACATTTATCTTTAAGTACTTTTGCATTCTATAAATAAATTAGTTCTTGATCAATCAACATTAGCCTACTGAATTCCTATTTTAGGCTCAAAATTTCTGGTTCTATGGGACTACCTGTTAGATAGTGCATATGAACGGCTCCTAAAGGCACCTCTAGTGCAAAGAGGAGACAGGTGAGACATGGCAAGTTGGTCATGAGGTACAGCATAGTAGGGTAAATCTTACCATTATTAAAATAGATGTGCGAACGGTGCATGGTCTGGTGGTATAGGCTTGTACTCTCACATAAAAATGAGGCTAAGGTGGCAGTGGGGAGGATGTTAAAGTTCAAGGGCTGTTTAGGTTGTTTGGCCCTGTATCAAAAAGGAGAGAGTAGTGGGAGGAAGGAAGGAAGAGAAAGAAAAGGAAACGAAATTCCATAGGAGCGAGAGACTTGAATGTGACTGTAGTCTTGTCAGACACTCAGAGTTGTTCACATCTGTAAAGTGGGGTGATCCCACCAGCTTACTCTCCACAGAGTTCACACAAGACCAGATGTGTCAGTCTCATCCAGTATATCATGGGGATCATTAGATTCTGGAAACACCCAAAAGAAAGTTTCTGTGGCAAAATAACTAAAAAAACCTCTGACGTATTTCCCTGTCTTTCAGTCCATGCTCACAATGGCACTGAGAAGGTGCAAAAGAAACTATTCTACCTTGTTTTATTCTGGAAGGGGGCTCCTAAGTATTTGGCTTCCAGAGCTCTTTTCTTGAGCACTAGCATCCCTTGAGCCAGAGGGAAACATGGGTACACATGAGGCATGGTGTCACATTAAGTAGAGTGATGACTCACTCTATTTGGGGGATCAAAAAGCATATCTAACTTTAGTTCTCCTTTTACTCATGGACTTTTTCTTCTTGGGTTTTTAAAGAACTGAAAACAATAGCACATTTGAAATCTGTATCTTGCCATTCAAAAGCAGCCCACTCAAACACGGGTCAAGAGTTCCCTCTTTCATAAAATCTTTTACCTCCTGCTTCCAGGCCATAGAGATTTCTCTGTTTTCGGAGCTCCTCAGTACTGACTGTCCCCCAGAAATTGGGACTCTGGAAGCACCTCCATGGAACTGGAATTGTGCCACACACTAGCCAGAGGAAACAAGGAGGACTGTGAGAAAACCACAGCTTAAAAACAAAAGGCAGCCAAGCCTCAAACTCCGATCAATACTTTGGGGACACGGGTCCACTCCTCTGCACTTCTGTTTCTGTGAGTTTGTCAAAACACACTACACTTAGGTTTTCCAAACTCAGACATAGATTTTCATTTAAATTTCTCATTTTATACATTATATATATATATATGTATATATATATATATATATATATAAACCAAGAAACTTAATGAATCTTTTGTCCTCTCCATGTGGTTTCTTGGTTGTTCTCGACTTGAAACAGTTCTTAGCCGTGTTGAGATCGATGAATTTGTATTCACAGCCACTCTATTTTAAAAGGTGATGAAATACAATGTTTCTAAGGCATCTTAGCATGATTTTTGTTATTGACTTTTATCAAGTTTTAAAATAAGGCTCAGTGTTATTCAGATAAATGGCTATGGGAGCCATGCTTTCCTTGGTTCTTACATGGGTGACACCTGCATCAGTGGACATGGAGTATGTTTAAGAATAAATGGCCAACAGAAGGCTGGACAGACAGTTCTGTGGCTAAAATCCATTGCTCAGCAAGCCTTAGGACTAACTAGAGTTCCGATGCCAGCACCCTGGTAACAAGCCAGGCATCTTTGCAAATGCCTCTTTTTTAAAATATTTTTTATGGTTTATTTAACTTTATTTTATGTGCATTGGGGTGAGGGTATGAGATCCCCCAGATCTGGATTTTCAGACAGTTGTGAGCTGCCATGTGGGTGCTGGGACTTGAACCCAGGTCCTCTGGAAGAGCAGTCAATGCTCTTAACCGCTGAGCCATCTCCCCAGCCCCTTTGCAAATGCCTTTAACCCTAGCTCCAAGACAGGCAGAGATAGGGTGATAGGATCAATGCAGCCTGCTAGCTCCTAGCCTTAGCCCTGGGTTCACGGAGAGACTCTGTATAAAAGTAAAAGGCAGAAAATGACAGAGGAAAACACAGGATACCCTCTTCTTTTCTCCGTGAGAGTCCACGGGCAATGTGCAAGATAAACACATACACACAATTAATCTAAAAACGTTTTAAAAAATACTCACAGATGCTTCAAGCTGAGAATTTAAAGATTATACTTTATCAGTCCTAGAAAAAAATGAGAGGTTAAGTAGAGGGACATAAGGGAGTTAGAAAAGTGGCAAACAGCAACATCGGCAACATGAGATGCAGAAGTGTTCTCTCACAGACGTGTTTTCTGTACAACGAGGCAGAGAAACAGAATACTGTGCATTTTTATTGGTTCATATAATAGAAAAGCATCAGAAAAGGTGTGATTCGTAAAATTCTCATGTTTGGCTGAAAGCAAACTAGACATTTAAACAAAGGATGATTTATCTGAAACCCTGTGGGCAGTTAAAATATTCATTACTCAAACACAAATTATGATTTATGAAAATTAGTCAAGGACAGGAGTCCTACCTAAGGCTGTAATTCAAACTTGTTATATATGACAGCTCGTATCTGCTCTGACCACAACTAGAAACTTGTCTTTGAGTTCCTCAACCAGAAGGGCTCTGCTCTAGATTATTCCAAGTCCATGCACAGGCCCAGACTTAGTTGCTGCTCCGTGAATGTTGGCTACCCAGATTAGTCATCCGGGGAAACAGCCAATGAAGAACCTGAAGGAAGAGCCAGTGAAGACAAGAAGATTGTTGCCTTCAGCTGGGGACCATGCCTCTGTCCTTTATCAATGTCACCTGGTTTGAGCCTCTCTTTAGTCTTGCTATTGTTTCTTAACTCAATTCACTAAGATTTAAGCATTCATTCCTTTATTCTTCCTTGGCCATAACTGCGTGTTTGTTAAAGGATGTATACTGAGAGACCATGGACTTAATATATGCCCTCCTAATACTTATTATCCAAGGGAAAACAAACAGAAGAACACATCCAGTCATTCCTGGGGTTATGGATACAAATAAAAATAATGAGAGTAAATCCCAACGCCCATTACAGCAAGGCTATCATAGGTCAAGAGATGTTTTACCTTTCCCCTAAGAAATCATTGCTTAAGTTTTTTAATATACACTATTTTGGGAAAAAGGTTGCAAAGCGATAAATGTGTGATTAGAAACTTTTCCCACTTGAAGACACTACCTGAGAAAATCAGCATTTCCAGGAAAAGCGATGTATTAGGATCTTTGATGTCATAACTGATTTTTACCATTTAAAAATTTAAAGTGTTTGTGAATGTGAAATTGGTTAAAAAAAAAAGAAAAAAGAAAAGAAAAATCTTTTCCCATTCTGTAGGCCGTCACTTTGTCCAGAAGACAGTATCTTTTGTCTTACAGAACTTTCTCAATTTCATGATGTCTCAATTATTAATTGTTGAGCTTAGTGCCTACACTATTGCTGTTCTGATCACCTTGAGCATAATCTCTCTCCACTTTGTTCCAGGTTTGATCTATGTGACTATTAGGAGATTTCTAAAGTGCTCATAGGCTACTTCTAAGCTTAGCTGTGAAACTTTGTGGCCTCTATCATGAGCAGAGTCCCTCTTTAGGGCCACATACATACCTTGCAGGAAGCCTTTCTGAGCCCATGTGGTAGGAAAAGGAAACCTCCTCACAATGAGCTCAATAGTAAGCCCTTCGGTGCGAGTCTTCAGATTCTAGCAGGTGGCATGACTGCAGCTTCCTAACTTAGACCTACCCGGCCAAACTGGTCCCAGGCTCCCAACCCTCAGACCCGTAGAAGATGCTAAATTCTTGTTGATTTAAGTTCTATGTTTGAGGATAATTTGTTATACAGCAATAAAAAAAAACCAATATAGTAATAAAAGGAAAAAAAGTCCTTTCCTGTGCCAATATGTTCAAGGTTATTATCCACTTTCTCTTCTGTCAGGTTCAGTGGACCTGGCTTTTCATCGATCCACTTGAACTTGAGTTTTGGGCAGTGTGGTAGACATAGATCTATTTGCATTCTCCTACATGCCGACATCCAGTTAGACCAGCGCCATTTGTTGAAGGTTTTTTTTTCCAGTGTGTATTTCTGACTCCTCTATTAAAAAAAAAATCGTGTCCATAGGTATGTGGGTTTATGACTGGACCTTCAATTTGATTTCATTGTTCAACATGTCTGTTTTTATGCTAACACCATGCTGTTTTTATTACTACGGCTCTGCAGTACAACTTAAAATCAGGGATGGTGAGACCTCCAGCAGTTATTTTATTATTCAAGATTGGTTTTGGATATCCTGGGTTTTTTGTTTTTCCATATGAAGTTGAGAATTGTCCTTTCGAGGACTGTGAAGAATTGTATGGCAATTTATGGGAATTGTATTGAATCTGTAGGTTGCTTTCAGTCAGATGACCATTTTTACTATGTTAATCCTACCAATCCACAAGCATGGGAGATGTTTCCATCTTCTGATATCTTCTTCAATTTCTTTCTTCAAATACTTGAAGTTTTATCATGCAAGTCTTTCACTTGCTTGGTTAGAGTTACCCCAAGACATTCTATATTATTTGAGGCTATCTTGAAAGGTGTTTTCATGTTTTCTTTCTCAGTCCAATTGTCATTTGTATATAGGAAGGCTATTGGTTTTCTGAATTAATCTTGTATCCAGATACTTTGCTGGTTTTCTAAGTTAACCTTGTATCCATATACTTTGCTTTAAGTTTTTATCAACTGTAGGAGTTCCCTGTTGGAATTCTTAGGATCACTTAAGTACGTTATCATATCATCTGGAAATAAAAATATTTGATCTTCTTTCTTTACACTTTGTAACCCCTTGATCTCCTTCAGTTGTCTTATTGCTCTTGCTAAGTCTTCAAGTACTATATTGAATAGATATGGAGAAAGCAGACAACCTTGTATTGTTCCTGATTTTAGTGAAATTGCTTTAGATTTCTCTCCATTTAAAGTGATGTTGGCTATAGGCTTGCTGTAGACTGTCTTTACTATGTTTAGGTATATTCCTTGTATCCTTAATCTCTCCAGGACTTTTATCATGAATAAGTTGTAGTGATTTTGGTGCAGGAGGGCATTCTGCATGCAGGCCACTAAAAGGGAAAGGTAAACACCAACCCAGCCAGTCCTGCCTGCATTATATGCCAGGGTAATAATGGCACAGAACTTGTGGAAGTAGCCAATCAACATTTCATTTGACTTAAGGCACATCCCACAAGATGGAATCCATACCCAGCATTTCTTGAGTGACCAAGAACCTGAGACTAGATAGCCCAAAGACTTATGATGAAAGCTTTATTCAGTCATCATCAGAGAAGCTTCCTCCAACATATGGGAAGAGATGCAGAGATCTACAGCCAGACATTATAAGGAGAGAGAGCCTAAATAGGATCAAATCAAATATCAAACATCACTCCTCAGAGCTCAGAGAACCTTGTGGAAGAAGAGACAGAAAGAGTGTAAGAGCCAGAGGAGATGGACTATTCCAAGAACACAAAGTCCTCTGAATCAATTAAACAAGGCATATATGGACTTACAGAAACCAAAGCAATAACCACAGGGCTGACACGAGTCTGGACCAGGTCCTCTGCATGTATATTATAACTTTTAGCTTAGTACTTTTATAAGACTCCTGAATGTAAGAACAAATAGATCTCTGATTCTTGTGCCTGCTCTTAGGACTCTTTTCCTTCTGTTGAGTTGCCTTGGCCAACTTTGATATGATGGTTTTTATTTACCTTATTATATTGTATTTTGTCATGTTGGGTTGTTATTGCTTAAAAGCCTGTTCTTTTTCTAATTAGAGACAAAAAAGAAGTAGATTCGGAGAGGAGGGGAGGTGAGGATGAGCTGGGGAGAGTAAAGGGGATCTATACTAAGGATATGTTGCATAAGAATATTTTCAATAAAGGAAAAATAAAAGAATAAAAAATAAAAATGTTAAAGTGTTACTTTAAAACACTTCCTTCTGATTGCATACATTATTCTAATAGACAAACCTTGAGGGGCTCAGAAGACTTAGTCATTGATCATTCACTGTGAAGGCAGTAGATCTTTGGGAAGGTTCTGGGGTTCAGTACCTAGCCTGAGAATTGTGAGTATTGTGATGTTTTTGAATGAGAAATGTTCCCCATAGTCTCAGATATTTGAACACTTGGTCACCAGTAGGTGGCTCTGCTTGACAGTGTTGGGAGTACAACCTTGCTGCAGAAAGTCTGTTCCTGGCCACAGACTTTGAGATTAAATGCCTAGATTTGGTTCACTCCCTCTGCTTCTTCCTCATGATGTGAGCCCTCAGCATCTTGTCTTGCCCCCATGGCTGCCACTTGCTTCTGTGCTTCCCCACCATGGTAGATTCTAATCATTCTGGAACAGCTCAAACACACTCTGTATCATATGAATCACCTTGATTATGGTGTCTTATCACAGCAACAGAAAAATAACTAATACAGGTATAAATCCATACTTTGTTAGATGTTTCTAATAAGAATGTGGCTACATTTTTAACCCTTCCAAGCCTCTTTTGTGTAAATATGTTAGTGTGACTATGGTTAGCTTACAAAACTGCACAGATGTCAGTGTGAAGGTCAGTAAATTATCACCAAAACAGATCTGTGAAACCACCACCAGGATAAGACACGGATCAGCACCAGCCTCTCATGAGAGTCTCTTGGATCCCCTCAAATGCATGCCCTTTCTTCTCTCCAGAGTCACTGCTCTTGACTTCAAACATGACAAGCCTCTTTCTGCAAACATTATCCTTTCCCAGTCCCAGAATACATATTTCCTTCCTTAACCTGTGGTAACTTACGATGATTATACCGGAGATATGCCACATTGAAGGTACTTCATTTCTATCTAGTTACCAGAAAAGATGCAGGCTTTACCCTTCCCTATGCTACTCCCACAGGTAACATGGATACATACACAATGCTAGTGATGAAGGTACAAATTATGTCACAACATTTGATAGTCCTTACCTCGCCTCAAGGCTTACTGCTTAAACATTAGCTTTAATCCTATGGGATAATTCTCTTCTCCATACTCTTTCTACAAATGGAGGAGCTGCTCTTTCTCCATTTATCTCTAAACAGGTTCAGTTGGTTTGTGCTCCAAAAGGTTATGTAAGTGACCTAAAATGAGCTTCAGAGATGACAGTAATTACAGCTTATCTTTCAGGAGGATTCAGTATGCCAGGCATTCTACTGATAACTTTGTATGCATTAGGTCTTTTCAGTCTTCCAATCCAAGTGTGGGGTAGGTATTTTTATTATCTCCAGGACAGGGGCCAGAGAGACTTGAAAGTTCATCCAACCACAAAGAGAGGGAGTTTGGATGTCAACCTTGGCAGTGTATTAAAGAGTATGACTCTTTTAAAACTTACATTAATTTATGTATTTATTGTGTGTACATGCATGTGTGCCTGAATACAGCCCCCTGTTCAGGCAGGAGCTAAAATGTGTTCTTGGAGTCTTTTAGGAGAGGTTGTTAACTTTAATTTCAGCTCAATGTGGAAAAGGTTCTTGGTTTTAAAAATAATGGGAATGTCTATCATTTTCTCTCACTTTATTGGGAAATGTCCTGAGTGTCTGAACACAGCTTGGAAGCCACAGGCCACATAAATGTCTCGTTAAAAGTGCTACAATTTAAAGGCTAAATCCATTTTTATATTGTAACAGTTGTACTAAAACACAGTGGGATTTCTGGAGAATGTGCCTCTGGGGAATGCCTTCTCTAGTTCAGCTATTAGCATCATATTATCTTTACAGTATTTTTACTTATATTTTTGTTTTCCACTGTTCATCACAACCTAGGTTGTCATTCTAGACTGCTGCTTCAGAAAAAGAGGTAGTCAGCCTCTGTTAATCTTGGGAAGTTGCTGAGAAGAGGCAGCATATAGAAAATGCTCTTACATCATTAATTCGTGTGTCTCAGTTTACAAATAACAGACAGATAGATGTACAATTTAGTGTCTATTTTAGCACATTCTGTTTGTAATATCATACTAGGAATTATAAGTAAAACAAGAAATTAATATGACATAATCTCTGGAGAAGTTAATTTGAGAAAGAAATGTATACACACACACACATACACATAGTTCCAGAAAGTTAAACATTTGTTCAAAGTAACAGCAAGAGCGCTGTTTACTAATACTTCCAGTAAATGAGAGGGCCTTTGACATAGTCTTAGAGAGGTTCCCTGCAATGTGGAGGGGCATCGTGCATTGTGTCAGGCTGCTGCACAGGAGCTGCAGGCTGAGGGACTGTAAAGCATCCTTGCTGACAAAGCACAGCTTATCCCAGTGCTTCGGAAAATGAGAAGAGCCAAAGAGTAAGGTGGGCTGTCTTCCCACTGCTGCTGCAGGAAATCAATATGAGCATGGTTGCTTCAGACACACACATTCTTCACACCATTTTCTATATCTCCAAAATCTAAAGACAAGGCTTCCTGGTTAAAATGAGGCATTGACAGAAGGGCATTCCTTCTGGGGCTCTGGGTGGGAACCTGTCTCTTGGTGTCCCCGGCTCCTAAAGACTTGCATTTAGTGGGTGGTGGCTTTACCTTCCATCTCTATCTAGAACACATCAATTGACCCTGTCTACATCATTCTGTCTCCACTCGGAGAGGTATCTGCCCTCTTCCTTTCTAAGGACTCTGAAGATCACAGTGACCCCTATGATCATCTTATCTCAAGATTAGCCTCTGCACAAAAGTTCCCTTTGCCAAGGAGGAAATCGGAGTCTTAGGCTCCAGGGATTAAGGGGCTGTGGATCTTTTTGGGAGCCATTATTTCCACCGTGTTAGGAAGGACTCTAAGTGGTATGCTTTGAAATGTGACCTGCACAGCACAAATCCACCAGGCACTTTGATCTGGGCAGAAACAAGAGCAAAGCATGTAATGCAAGGCCGAAAGGCAGACAAGATGGTCATGGGGAAACTGAAACGGATTACTGGCTCTGGACAGCATGTACCTGACATGTTTGTGAGTCGATGTATGTTATATATGTTGTATATACCTGTGAAAGCACCTCCACAGTCCCCCACAGCTATGACTCTGAGTATAACCAGTCTCTTCTCCATGAATGTTCACCTAGTATGGGACACCATACAGTTACAGGTCCTGAATATTCTTTTGAGCACATGGATAAATTTTAAACCTTCTTATTTCTGAGCATTTTCTATCTTTCTTGAATGCTTCAAAATATGAAATATCAAGAGAGTTATGGACTGTATCTCTGAGGAATCTTCCAGGTGTCCCAAAGGGTTTTCTAATCATAAGGTTCTGTTTCAGCTCTAAAAAGTTGCCTACCATGAGACCTTACGCAAGGTGCAATATGCCCCAGCAAGAGTGTTCTGTGGATCGCTGAGACCATGAAATGGGTCTCCCGGAGGTGCCCTGATTAATGGTATTTACAGCAGAGTTGGGACACTGTGTTAATTGTGCACCAGCTCTTTCCTTTTCCTGTCACACTGCCAAGAAGTTGAAATGAGTTGTCATACACTGTGAGTTTTGATGTAAAAATTTAACTTGTTGGAATTAGTTTTAGCTCTGGCTCCACACAGGTATGAAATACAAGAATCCAAAGAATTAGCGGATTTGCAGTGGGCAAAGAGGTGGCAAAGGGAGCTATCACTAACATACAGGCAAGAGTTAGGGTTGCCTCTCTGGCAGAACAAATTCATAGAGTCTCTCCGTGGATGTGCTGAGACAGTAATTAACACATTTGGAGTTCCCATCATCGGTACAGCTGCTTATCTAGAGAAAAGCCACCAAGACGCCATCAGGTGGCGCAACCTGAATCCCTGTAAGATGTGATAAAAGGGAGTTTTCAGGGCACAAAACTGTGTTCTCAGAAACAGGAGAGAAAATTATGACAGCGGCATTCAAACTCGAGAGATTGCAAAGGAGCCTTGAAAAGGTGGACGTTGTGAAGGAAAAGTTCTTTCCCCGCCCACAGCTGAACAGAAGGCCGCAGCAAAGCTATTTTGGTGCCCTTGAGCAGTTGTGATGTTGGGTGGTAAACAAGATCCACAGAAACATGCCCAGAAGCCTGAGAAGGAAAACGTCAACACTCAGCTGTGCTTTTAAAGACTTGCTAGTTTCTCTCTTAATTGTGTTTACCTTTAAAACAACAACAAACAGAAGCCAAAAACTTGGCAGAGGGTTGCTTTATAAGGAGAATGTATCCCTTTGCAGAAAAGTAAACATGCCACTCTTCTCACTGGGCTCTTTCTCTGAAGGAAAATGTGGTGCTTTCCCATTTCCTTCATGTCTTTCACTCAGAATTCACCCTTCTAAATGTGGGAGGTTTCGAGAGAGCAAGTGAGGCTGTGTCTGTTGCTACCATCATCTTTATTGCAGCTGTATAAAATCATAAATACTCCTTGAGACTCAGGGTATTGGGGATTAGGAACATATTAGGTTGAAAAACACACATACTCAAACAAATAATTGCTCTGCAGTGGATAAGGTACTTTTGCTGATTTGTACCTACTGAGAAGTAACTTATTATCAAGATGACCTCCAGTGAATGAATTTGTGTGCATGTTTATTGCCTTCAAAGAGTTTCTTACCCACCTAGAAAAAAACCAACAAATTAGAGCAGCAATAAAAATCTACTTTTGAAAACTTGTTTTTCACATTTGGGGCATGGGGCCCACTTCAGGTCACAGGGAGAGACACCAACTTAAAAGTAACTGTTAGGTTTCTGATACTGTAACAACATGCCTGAAATAATTAACCTAAAGAAAAGATTTACTTTGATTCACAGCTTTGAAAGCATCTGTTTATGGCCAGTTACTATCCTACTTCCTATAAGACTTGCTAATTGAATTTTCAGGTTGGTTGCACATCCTGGATGATGTATATGGCAAAGTAGCCTCATAGCGGAAAGATAAAAGAAAATAATCAGAGTCCAGTTTATCCTTTGAGGTCAACTTCCAGTGACCTACAATCCTCCAATAGGCGCACCTCTTACAGGTTGTGCAGTCTCCTGGTAGTGCTGAGCAGAGGACTTCTTAGCATTTGATTCTCTGGGGGCTATTACAGATCCAAACTATGGCAGTGACTTCAAGCCACCCTGAATTCCTTTCTGTGCAATCTGAAAGTTGCAAGGGCAAGCCTCTGAGTGCACTGACCACATGTGCTACTCCAGATGTTTAGGATAATAAACCTCTTTCCCTGACACTTGGATACTCTCTCCAGAGAAGAAGGTACCAGATGCCATTTAGGGAAATTAGAGGCAGGGAAAGAAGGGCAGCTGCTGGTTTGAGGACTTTGGACAAAGTTCTGATTATCATAAGACTTTTGGAAAACTGAAGGGAATGTTTATTCATTAATTCACTGTATGCCATGTATAATACAAAATGGTTAATCTACTGTTCAGTTTGATATTTTCTATAAGGTATGAAATTTATAAGTAGAAAACATGATTTGCAGAATAATACCTGATACCGTTATTCTACAACTCCAAAGTGGCAACTCTGGAGTCTGGTGTTCAAATTCAGTCCTTTTGACCTAAAATGTTTCCCTTTTTGGTAAAGTGAGTCCTGAACCTATGGCGAACCTAGGAATGCTCACAGATTCACTTGGTGGATTGGGGTCTCCATCCTGGCAAGTGGAAAGAGATAATCTCACAAGCAACAGGTTCCACTTTCAGTGGAATTCATCATGGTCACTGCATAGTCTAGTGAAAAAGCATTTTAAAAATTCAAAATTGGATTTGTTTAACTCTCAAGTGGTTCATTAAAGAATTATTCATTTATAATGTTCTGTATACAGACACATGCATACACATCTCTATTTTAGTCTCTCATAATATTGGTACCTTTGAGAGTGGCCATAATTATTTTATTTGCCTTGCTGGCTTTTTTGCAAGGTACATATTTTTCCTCATCTTTTTATTTTTAAAAGTACTATCTGTTATAATTTAAAAAACAGAGGAAGAGAGATAGATGCCATCATGTGATAGAGCTCACATGAAGAGTTTTTACTGGGGAAAGGGAATGGGAAGGGGGCAAGGGGAGGGAGAGGACACCAGTCTCTGGGGGCAGTTAAGGTGGAAAAGGGGAAAGAGACTGAAAGGCAGAGGAAGAAACAGAGAGATGGTGATAGAGAGACAGAGAGAGAGAGAGAGAGGAGCACAAAGCCCAGCCTACCTCTTTGAAGGACAAACGGGAAAGAGAGGGGGGGGGGACAGGGCAAAGGTAGTCTCTTAACTGGGGGCGTGGCACATGAGCACAGACTACTTAGTGATGTAGCAGCCATAGGACCCTGGGCAGGCCCGACTGCATTCTGCCAGCTGTCAAGGGGCAGGCCAGCATAATGCCTGAATGTTAACACTATCTTTGAGTGAAAATGTTGAATTGGTTAATAGAATCAATGGATTTTTGAGATGGAATTTTTTTGTCTATTCTGGCAGAAATCTGGCTCTTCCTTTTTGCATCATTTTTTTTTTCCAGGAGAGAAGAAGGATTGTTTAGAAGTGAGTGCTGCATTCATGCATACTTGTAAAGCCGGCAGTCTGTCGCTGCTAATCTAACCCAATGCTTGGACATTTCAGTCCTTGGGATTCTCAGTTGGGTGCCTTTCAAGTGACATCGCCAAACAGATCAATTAGCATTGTGGTAGGTCCTCTTATTTGATTAGTCACTTGCTGGAGACTGGCCCCCTAATTAGTATTGGCTGCTGAAAGGTTGTCAGCATTAATGACATCTTGTCACCCTCATTACTTCTCTACTCACCCAGTAGACCAAGGATATCAGGTGCCAGAGAGCGGCTAAGCTGTCACATTTCCCCACAGCCAGCGCTGAGCTTGCTGCATTCAGTGGGAGAGTAAAACTGGAAGCAACCGGGGGTCTGCCTCCCAGGAAGAATGATGACGACCCAGATACAGGTAGATAGGATTGTGCTGCCAGACACTCTCCTGTCTCAGGAAATCCGTGTCCTGTCAGCTGCCATCTTACTTTGTCACCTGGGCGAATGTTATTAGTGATAAAAAGTTTTCAGTTGTAGCTCTAACAACTGCCCTAACTTCCTGAGTAGTCTCGAAAATGTCACTGAACCTACCTGGGACTCGAGTTTCTCAAGTATAAAAGAATCCCGTTCAATTGGAAGTTCTAAGCTGTTGTAAAGATCAAGTGAAGCAGACGTGTATACACGCGCACGCACACACACACACACACACACACACACACACACACAAGGTATTAAGAGCTAGAGACTTACTCTTCTACCAATACTATTAATATACAGACCTCTGGAACAGAGGAGAATAGATAAAGGCAGGAACATGAAATATAAAAACAAATGACCAAACTAGATGCACACACACACACACACACCAGGTATTAAGAGCTAGAGACTTACTCTTCTACCAATACTATTAATATACAGACCTCTGGAACAGAGGAGAATAGATAAAGGCAGGAACATGAAATATAAAAACAAATGACCAAACTAGATGAGACAAAGGCACCAATTAAAGTCAAAGAACAGCCCTGAGCCCGCCCAGACTCAACACAGAAACAGCTTCAAAGTGCTGTAGGTGTTACTATTGCCTATGGCAGAGAAGCATTTCTCTAGAGAAAAAAAAAAAAAGTAGTATAATTGCTACTTGTTTTCAGTTAAACTAAAAATGCTGAACTGCAAACATGATTGAACGGAGAAGCACCTAGGAGGTTAGGAAGCAGACTTCGGGTCTATTCTGCGTCTGCAGGGAGAGAGAGAGGAGTCACTAAGGCAGGAGGACAGGCCAGACAGTCTGCAGAAGCAGCTGTGACACAGAGATGGATGGCCCTGCTGAGTGGGCTGCAAAAGCTCATGTCAGAGAGAGCAAGGCTTCTAGTTTTCAACCATTCTAGGTACATAAGACAGCGAAGCTGTGGCTGCACATTCTAATCTCCTGCAGCCACCTAGAAAATGACTCACGGTGCTTCCCCAGGAAAGCCTGGGAAAGCCTCATCAGGATCTGTCAACTGCCTCTGGCTGCTGCTGGATCTGCTTTCCAGATCTTCCGCAAATGGCGCCTTGGGCATAATTCATATTGAAGCCTAGCTGGCAAGGGACTCCAGGAAGTAGGGAGCCCAGGTTTCTCCCCAAGGATGAGAGATAAGGCAAACTCAGGAGAAGACAAGCTGGCACAGGATTACCCCTGTGTCTTTGCTCACATGGCCACAGGAAGACTAAAGTTATAAAACCAAATGTCCAAATGACAAATCGGAGTTTGTTTATGAAGTTTCCAAATACGTAACTAGACTGCGTTCCTGTGTTATTAGGTATCACCCAGTTACTATTATAAGATTCTTCTGAGTAGGAGTTGAATCACTAATTTAGTGAGAGATTTTCAAAGTAAATTTTAAAACGCCACATGAGACATGCCCCTCCCCACCCCAATAGATGCTGTTAATGGTGTGAAAATAAAAACCAGTTCTGAAGACAAGGAAACAGCCCGTTACTGCAGCTTGGAGGGCTGCAGCAAGGGAAGATGGGAACCCCTCGTTCCTTCTACACACCTTTGCACATCCCCTGCAGTCCCATCCCAGACCAATGCATCCTTACCGACATGCACAAAGTGTTTCTCTGACGGCCGAGTTAGTGCAGAGCTTGATAAACTTTTCAGCTAGGGACCCATTGTCACCTGAACAACTTTTATGTGACCCAAGTGTGTGAGTATGTAAAATAGACATACAAAGCAAACAATTACTAGTAATCATGAAGACATTTGTTTTAAAATAATTTTGATAGCTGTAATTTTATCTATTGAAGATGAATGCAAATGTGTATGTTAATGAGATAATGCACTTATGTATCTGACACAATTCAACAAGTCACTCCAAAAAACATACTAACTTGATGTATTACATGCTGAGGAATTATTGTAGAGAAATATCATTATTTATAGATAATGTAGAGAAAGTATCATTATTTTTCATAATTAAACACTTGCAGCTCTGTAAGAGCAGAAATTTTTACATAGTAAATACATGGGCATTTATAACATGCAATAGTCTCAAATCTGACCTAAGGTGTTGTTTTTGGCTCCATGAGACCAGAGAGGAGCTGTCCTGTTTATTCAGCAGCTGCTCTGCACCCACCTTTTTCTTAGAACTTGTCCTGGAGCTGAAGTTGTACTTCAGTGGTTATGAGTACTGGCTACTCTTCCAAAGGAGTAGGGTTTGAATCTCAGCACCAACATGGATGACAACAGTCTGTAATTTCAGTTCCAGAAGATCCAATGCCCTCTTCTGACTTCTGCATACTACACATATGCAGCACACAGAGATGCATGCAGGAAGAACACTAAGATGTGTGTGTGTGTGTGTGTGTGTGTGCATGCGCATGTGTGCTATTTCTGATGTCCACCTTCTCCAGTTGGTGGAGAGGCTCCAGGCCAGGTGGCTCCATCAGCCTGCATTTGTACTTGCTCTTACAGCCTACGTTGTTTAGGCTACAGAGTTCTATGTGAAGCCCTTCCTGGCTCAGTGGCACATTTTCATACTGAGTTTTGGGGCTATGTGTATATGAGTTTTCTTTGAAACTGTATGGGTAGCTTATGGTCCAGATCCATGGATTTTTAACCAAATTCTATAATAATCTGACATAGTATTGAGCAACCATATCTATGGCCACCTAATAATCTCTAAGCATTATAACATTCAAGCAAGAGTCTCAAAGAGTGTGTTTCCTATCTTTTGAGAACAGAGTGTGTGTGTGTAATGAAATATTTTAAGTTCCTTGACAAGCCACTTACTTTGTAGAAATGCCGTTGGGTTCTTACTGTAACTGACTTATCTTCACTTTGTTGGAGAGTTGGAGAAAAATGTCCCCCATGGTATTTTTCCCTGGAACTGCTTGACTCAATTCCAGTCTAGGTTTTAATTCAAAAGAATGTTTATAGATACAATCTTTCAGTCATAAATCCTCAGGAATCTCAAGTGGCTAGGTGACCCCGGAACACAGCAGCATTTTAAAACTGGATGACCATTACCCAGAATGTTCTCAGGAAAAACCTCCCTACCTTGGGCAAAAGGAAGATGTCAGAGCATGTCGCCAATCTTGCCTTTAACTCAGTGGTTGGAGTTCTGTGCATTATGCCTGAGGTGTACAGCTCCCACTGCTGGAGACCTTTGTCCAGTGTAAGCCAATAGGGAGCACCTAGCTTTCAGAGCATGACTATGTTATATAGATCGGTATATAACTCCCTTACCCCCATCATCTGGCATGATGACAGAAAAAATACTTCAAATGCTTTTCTGATTTGGTGACAACTCAAATTGAATTTCATCCCATCTGTGCCTAAATTCCCTCCAGTGGCTCTGCCTCACATTCTAGATCCAGTCCACCATGTCTTGCCTTGTTTTAGTATGCCTTACAGCAGCTGGTTCCCACTCACCTACAAGAAACACCTACCCAGACACCTCCTAAGCCTCAAGGAGTGCCTGGCTTCCCTTCTCCCTTAGTGAAGAAGCAAGTGCATGAGCTCACCTGTCAATCTCTGCCTGGCTTCCCATCATTCTCCCCTTGATCACTCCTCACATGGATTCTCACTACGTTTTCTGAAGATAAGATTTTAAGCTTATCTAAAATCATGTACATTTTATGGACCTGCCAATTCCTGGTGTCCATCACAGGGGCTCAGAACCAATCACCATGCCTGAAAGGGACTGCAGAATTGTACCTTTCCTGTATTCTCTTTATCCCCAAATCAAGAGACTTCTGCTAACATAGAACTTGACCATTTAATTTCAGTTGCCTCTTACTAGAAAAGGTCTTTTGGGTTATGACCAAAACACCCATTAAGAGTTATGCTATGAATTCCACACCTAAAGTCACATTCTAAAGCACCATGTAAGAAATTAGCATAATTGCCAGTAGATTATCAAAACCAGTCCATCCCATAGATCCAAGCTGTGAGAGATGAAAAATTGTACTGCAGAAAAATGTGCTTCTATTAGTGCCATGGAGTCATCAAATGATGAAAGATAATTAGCATTACGTCATTAAGGCCAAGAATGTAGCCTTGTTTATGGCTAGAACTGTACTTTTCATCCCAGGATATTGCGTGTTTTCCTGGAGATTTGAACAAGGCTTCTCAAATTAGGCACCCCAAGGAAAATTACTGCTTTAGACTTCCGTAAGCCAATTTTGTCTATGTCTCAGTCTGCCCCATGGTACCCAGTATGATACAGAGTCAATCTTGGTGTTCAAGGCAAATCTCTGTCTAACTTGAATTCACTTCTTCTAGAGAACTCGAAAGCAGATGGATGAGCTACGGCTTACTAGTAGTGATGAATGTTGCTTAACTATTCAACCTGCAACTTGATTCCTTGTGGTGTGAATAGAATGCCATTACTAGTCACCCTTAAAACTTACCTTTGCCTGTGGTTTGCAGATTGTGTAATATCAGATACACACTGAGCTGAAGAAATATTCGTGAGGTTCATCATTATTTCCTGACATTTGTATCCCTCCACCCATTCAAACATGATTACTTATTAAAGCATCTACTAAGAGTGAATTCTGAAGTGATATATCTCTCCCTGGCAATTGTTTCTCACATTCTTCAGCTGAACTGATTACATCCAAATGTTTTCTTATAAAAGACCAGGAAACACAAGGCTGGAAATTGAAAAATAGATTTAAAAATTATCAAATATATGTACTATACAAAGAGATCTTCATGCAGACTGGGGAAGCTGGATGAGATCCGAAGGACCATTTCAGGTTTGTGTATGTGTGTGCACATGCGTGTGTGTGTAAGCACGTGCACACGCGTGTGGGCATATTGGTGTTTAACTGGCTTATCTTTGTGAGGGAACCGGATTCACTGAAACTAGAGTTACATATAGTTGCTGCCATGTGAGTGCTGAGAATTGAACTTGGGTCCTGTGGAAGAGCAGTTAAGAGCAATGCTCTTAATCACTGAGTCCCCCGTTTTCAGGTTCTTATAGATAATAAAGTCTTCCCTTAGGTTCATTTTTGTGAATTCCACTTGTCTTAGCACTTGCCTTCCCATTAAATATGGAGTGAACACCATCCTAGCATCTTTTTTGAGCCTAATTCCCCAAACAGTAGAGTTCCAATTTCCAGATGCTTCTCATGCACTTTTTGGAGTGCTAGGCAATCTCAGCTGTGTTCGTGTGTGACCGCCTCCCATTTCCTTCTGTGACACTCTTAAGAGCATGTGATCCACATCACCTGATTCTATGAAAATATTGTGGAAATTGGTATGCCCACTTGAAATGGATTATATCAGAAATAAAAAATGTGTCACTGATGCTTGAGAAATGACCTAACTAGCTTGCACACTCTCTAAGAACCAATGGCAATTTCTCGAACAGGTGTCTTCAGATCATAAGTCATATCCTGCTGCAGGTTTTTATGTATCTTCCTGTGTGGTGTTTAGAACAAGAGCCATATTGAAACTTATTTTCTACATGGTTAATGTAGCTTTAGATGACTTTTCTAGAAATCACAATGCTATAGAAAGTTTGCATCTCAATTTGAAAGATCATGAAAGTTTGCATCTCAATTTGAAAGATCATGACTGTACTGGGAGCCTTTCAATTATTTTTCTTCAAGATCTTAGTAAAACAGGGTATGAACATCTCTCCTGTCATACCAAGAAAAATTTTATTTGTATTATCCCATTGTCAATTTAGCATTCAGGGAGCTTCCAGTTCTATGGGAAGTCGTTTTACCCCATGGCATAAGCCTAAGAAAGGAAAGCAGATGGAGCCAACAGTAGTTCCCAGCTCACAAAGGAAGGGGACTGCTTCCACCATTAAAAGAAAAAGGATGCAACTTTATTCCAGGACCCTGCATCACTCTTGTCAAACACTCAAGTGACTACACATCTGATCCCCTTCATCTTTATGACTTTAAAAGCCTTCATTAGCCCTCCACTGGGCACCTTTAAGACTATGTTCAAACTACATGGCATGGAGGAGGGTTCTTCCAGGATCGTGCCCTTGTCACCGTCGTCAGTCTCACTTCCTCCCTCCACCTGCAACTGTAGCCATCTGGAAGTCATGTGGTTTCCCTTACCAAACCGTCTCCTGGCTTTGTGGGCCAGGCCCAGCTCCGCCTTACCCCCTTCCATCTGCCTCAACCTGTGTTTTAAGAGCATTGGGGTCATTATCTCCATGGAGGCTTTCAAACACACCAGTTTGTCCTTGGCCCTCACAGGAATTTGTGTTCACATGGTTTATCTGCATATGGCACTGTATTGCAAGGGCCTTAAAGGGAGGACCCAGAAGGTTTATCACTGTCTCCCCAATGCCTAGTGTCATGCTTAGCACATTAGAAAGAGTAAAGCCAAGGAAGACAAGAAAGAGTAAATTAATTGCCTCTTTACTTAGAGGTTTTAGAATCCCCTGTCCTGGAGGACTTTATCAATGAGGGATGAATATCAGAAAGTGCATTTTTATACAAAGGCACTTGTTTTGTTATTCCATCTGATTAAAAGGAATGGAGTCTAATTATAAACAATTAGCAATACAAACCATATGCAGAAATGGAGCAAATTAAAATCATGCTGTGAGAGCCACCATTTATATCCCTAGTATAGTCTTTAATTTTTATGCAAAATTATTTTAAATGACATTTCCTAAGATTGCTGCATAAGCTACTTTTTGCACAACATGCAGCAGCTCTGTCAGTACAGATTTTGACAACAGTGACATTTAAAACGGAGAAGACATTTGTAAACATCTTTCACGTATTAACTCATAAGCATCAAGGCATGCCTGCATTGGGTTGTTATTATCTGTGTTTTATAGATGAGAAAAACGAAATCAGAGAAGTTACATGACTTCTCCAAAGCCACACAGTCACAGAGGGGCAGATTGTAATTTCAACCTTCTTAGATCATCACTAGCAATAATCTCAGCCATCCATCTGATGGGGTCCGTGTCACAACTACTCCTGTCCCAGTATTCTCTGAGTTTTATGAATCCACACATCATGGCCATTAGTCCAACACAGGTTGCCTAGGGCATGTTTCCCTGCCCAGCCTATAATCGTCGGCATTTAGATGCTAACCAAAGAAACATATAGTGTTAGACATAATTGCTGAGTCATGTCATGAGGCTATCCGCTGGAGATAATTAATTTCTCTTCCTAAAATCACAAACTAAGAGAAATGCTGCAATATCAAGTTGGTGTAGGAGGTGCTTCTGCATTTGTGTTACTTTCATTGGTTGAATAAAGAAAACTGCCTTGGCCTTTTGATAGGGCAAAATCTTAGATAGGCGGGGAGGACAGAACAGAATTCTGGGATAGGAAAGTCAGAGTAGGGAGAGCGGCCATGAAATCGCCAGAGTCAAACATGCTGAATCTTTCCCGGTAAAACCACCACCTTGTGGTGACTTACAGACTATTAGAAATGGGCTGAATCAAGATGTAAGAGTTAGCCAACAAGAGGCTAGAACTAATGGGCCAGGCAGAGTTTAAATGAATACAGTTTCTATGTAATTATTTCGAGTTAAGATAGCCAGGCACAGCCCATCTGCTCCAGGAGCTGGGCAGTGGGCACAGCCCGCTTGCGCCTGTTACTACATCAAATCAGCAGGCCTGACTGTAGTCAGGATATGAAAGCTGGGGAGTGAAAACATGAACACCTAAAACAGGGAGATGACTCCATGAGTCAATGGCTTGTCACCACACAAGCATGGGGACCTCAGTTGAGACTTCTAGTACCCACATGAAAAGTTGGACTTGATGGTGCATGTCTGTGATTCTAACACTGGGATTAGCTATAGGAAGATATCTGGGACTTGCTGGCCAGCCAGTCAGGAAAATTAGTGAGCTCCAGGTTCAGGTAAGAAACGCTATCTCAAACACTACAGTGAAGAATGGTAGACAAAGTCATCTGACATAGCCCTCTGGCCTCTACAGGTGCACTCTTGAGCATCCATGTACAGCACACACATATAATAAAAAGTTAGCAAGTTCCTACGCTAATTAATGTTCTTGGTAATCAGGCAAATGGTGCCAGTGGTTCAGGAGAATGCACTATCAGAAGTGATTCCGGATTCATTGTATTGGTGTGAGTTTGTGGCACTCACCTCTGGGGTCAACAGTGATAGAGATTCCACTCAGCATGCATAGTGACTAGAATGGCCCCTGCTGGGATAGCAGAAATGATATTTACTGCCTCTTAATCCCTGAGGGTGATGTTTATTTAATAGACTTCTAATGACCTAAACCATGACTTTGAAAATAGTCTCTCCAGCTCCCAGAAGATGTATTAATCTTTAACCTACAGCCCACTCTGTGGGTTATGGTAGCAGTGCTTCACAGATAAATGAAAATGTAAGGTCATCAAAGGACTCTCTGTCAAGGTCAGTGTGTCCTGAGAGTGAAAGGTGGGCAAGGCTAGGGGAGGGCAGGACCCACCTACAGGAGTTTGTTTCCCACAATGTTCTAACAGGCACAAACGACTCAACATACACCTCCCCCTTCAAAAAAAAAATATACATTTATAAATAATATAAATATAAACTAGAGATGTCATTAGGGAAAACATTTCTTTCAACTACGGGAAGGTAGAATCTGTGTGATTTAAATACAAACCAAGAATAAATTATATATATGTACATATATATGTATATTATATAAATAACTGGTTTAGGGTTGTGTCTGAAGGGCAATGGCAGAGTGGCTTTGGTGTGTGGCTATAAAATGAAGGAGCTGATGCCAGGCCTGTTGTGATGATAAGGACCATGTGGACTAATACTTGTGCCCTTGTGGAAAAGCACAGACAGTAACAATTCAGCGTCTTTTCATTTTATACCAGAAAATAATTTTGTCTTCCTTGATCTCCCTCAGAAGGATTTCGTTACCTGAGCACACACTGAAAGTAGGAGGTAAAACTTCAAACCGAAAGCTGCCATCCCAAATTCCCCTCCGAAGTGCCCAGGAGCCTTTCCAGGTTGTGCTTATGCATAAGCTCAGCCTCCCCCCCCCAACACACACCTGTTCTTAAAAGCATCTTGCAATCACTGAAAATGGTGTCTCGGAGCTTCCAGAAGTAGGTCAGCTCCTCCTCCCCATCTCTCCCGCTTCCTCTCCTGAGCTCCCAGCTGCCTGCCCAGTGAGATAATATTTTAATTCCTCTTTGAAGAGTAACAAAAGGAGAAGGAAACTTGTTTGGGGGCAGATGCCCTCTCTTCTATTACCAGAGGATAGCTCTTCACATTCAAAAGAAATACAAAGTGAATACAAACAGAAATGGTGAAATTTTGGTCTCAAAATCAGGACTTGTATTTTTTGTAATGCTTTTGTTTAAATGAAGGCAGTTATAAAAAACAACAACAGCAAAAAAGGTGGGTTCAGGGAATATATATAACCTTTCACCACAGCGGGGAAGAGTTCCTTTCTTGGTGTCATTTTACAGTCTGGGGTGCTCATGTTTTATTAGTCATTGAGACAATGCAAAGAGGAAACGCAATGTGGCACTCTCTTGTGCCCCCCCCAGTCTATCTACTATGGGATAATCAAAGAATTCTCATACGTGGGGGAAGTATTGTTTTATAGTATATTCTGAAGCTGATCATATTCAATTATTATGTTCTAAAACCACTTGGAAAACCACACCTAGTAAAGCATATGCACATATTCACTGATTGGCATTAACAGAGGGTTCCTACTATTGCTTTTTTTCAAAGATTTGTTTATTTTTAATGTATACAAGTGCTCTATCTGCATGTATACCTTTATGCTAGAAGAGGCCATCAGAGACCACTATAGATGGTGGTAAACCACCATGTGGTTGCTGGGAATTGAACTCAGGTCCTCTGGAAGAGCAACCAGTGCTCTTAATCTCTGAACCATCTCTCAAGCCCCTACTATTTTAAATTCAGGGACTATCAAGATGACTATCAACTACAGAATGGATCTACATATTGTCATAGTTTTGCAAACAGAATTCCATCCCTACGAGAGAATAAATGTTCACCACTTAAGTCATTCTCACAGAACATACTATTGTGTGCAGGGAGAAAGGGTTCTGTATTGTCCGATTGCTTTTCTACAGGAGCAAAAATCAGCAAGATTGTTTTGTTCTAGCAGTCACAGTGTTAGTTACTTTGGAATGAAGGATGGAACAAGAGAAGTGGTACTGTTTGAAAACGAAGTGTCCCCTGAAGGCTCATGTGTTTGAAAACGAAGTGTCCCCTGAAGGCATTTGGGCCCCAGTTGGAAGTGCTATTTTGAGAGATTTGTTGCATTTTTAGAAGATGGGGACCATGTTTAGGAAGCAGATCACTGGTGGCAATGGGCTTTGAAGGTCATACACTGGCCAGTTTTACACTGAGTTCTCCACTTCCTGGTCCATGGAACAATTCCTGAATTGTCCCAGCTCCACATTCTCACTGCCATGAACTCTGCCGGGGCTTCTTCACCAGAATGGATTACACCCTCTCTAATGGCAAGCCATGATCAGCCTCTGCCCTTGTTTCTGTCACAAGACTGAGAAAAGTAACTAATCTGAGGCCTGATGTGGAGGCCTGGTAATACTGTTTCATGGTCTGGTTGGTGGTACATGTGAATGTTCAGAGTGTGAAAAAATGACCAACGTAGCATTTTTAAAGCTTTGAAAGACCCTGTATCCCCAACTGTTAGCTGTATATGTCCTTATCTACAACCACACACATTCAGCCCATGTCCTGAGTAATTTCTAAATATTTACTCTTATTATTATAATTTCCAGAGGAGAGACTGATAAACAGAGACTTAAGTCACTTCCCCAAGTTGGACGTGCTGGATCTTACTTTCTGACTCAGTTCTTCAACTGCTATGCTCTTTGCCTCCTTAAAAATTAAAACTTTTGATTATCATTTGCTCTCTCCCCCTCTCTCTCCATCCCTCTCTGTTTCTGTCTCTCTCACGCCATCTCTGTTTCTCTTTCTCTGTCTCTATGTCTCTCTGTGTGTGTGTGTGTTTTATGTGTGGAAGGATGCACATTTGTAGAGACCAACCTTGCGTGCCCTTCCTCAGTTGTTGTTGCTACCCACCTTGTTTTTAGAGACAGTCTTCCACTAGCCTGGAGCTTGCCATTTTGCTGAGTCCCAGTGATACACCTGCCTCTGCCTCCCCATCACTGGGGTGACAAGTGTGTAACACCTGACTTGGGGTGTAAAGTGTGACTGCTGATCATTGAACTCAGTTCTTCCTGTTTGTGTGGCAACTTCACTGACTGAGTTACCATCTCAGAGCCCAGTTTTCTTTTTCAAGTAGGGATAAATGACATTGAGCTGTTCTGCCCACACCTATAATTCCAGTTACTTGGAGACTGGGGCAGTAAGATCCCAAGTTCAAGGTCAGTCTGGGTAACAGGGTAAGACTCTCTCTCAAAATAAAGAAAGAAATGAAAAAGGGGGTGACTGGGGATATGTAATTCAGTGATGGAATACTTGTTGGCATGTTCAGATCTCCGTACTCAGTTCCTAGAATAAGAGGGGTGCAGAGTGATTGCCACAAGGATCAAGTGATACCAAAGGATGCAGCTGTCTGGCCCTAAAAACAACTAAACTAATGTTGACTAAATGGAGGACTGGCGTCCCTTTCTGACCAAGGCTAATAGTGATGGCCCTAGCTCAGGCTCAGTTTGTCATTAGCATGGACCCTTGATCCCAATATCTCCCTCACCCAGCTGCATTTCTTCTCTCTTCCCTTTCCCTCCCCCTAGCAACTCCTTCTACTCTCCCCACCACTCAGAACTTCCCTCCATTTCAAAATTGGTTACAAATTAACTTGCTCAACATTTTAAAGTTGCTAATGGTTGCTAAGCGACAAGAACTTGTCTGCTTAATGTTGCTCCAACAAGGCAAGCAATTTACAACTTAACTGCAGTCAGCTAAAATCAGAAGAAGGAGGTAAAGTTAGAAACTTCAAGCAAGTAAACATTTGAAATAGCATAATGTCTTGTAGTAGCTGAAGTAACATTTCTTGGGATTTAATCTTGCCTACATTGTTTTATGTGAATGTAGTTTTTTCTTCAGTCAGCTAAGCATTCTAGCAAGGTATGTTGTTGTATGATTTTGCTCGTTAAGCAGATGCAAAAATTGATGCTTAAGAGGTTTGAATTCATTTATTAAATTTATTTGTGGTAGAGCAACTTTGCCGAACCCAATACTGTTCTGGGCTCTGTGGGAGTTAAACTTCTTAGAGGAAATGGGCCGTGTGGACCAGTATTACAGAGCATATGAAGGTAATTTCAGCCTGTGGCTAACATTCTGAATCAAGTCATCAGAGAATGATGAAGACGGTGGCGTGATTGGCAGGTCACGTGCAAGAGCTCTGTTCTTCCCCAAGGAGCTTAAGGGTAGGATCTTCCAGTCCTTTCATTCTTAACAGACCTCCACCACTCTAACTTTACATTGGATCGTCTGCAATGCTCAGGAAATCCTATGCCTGGGATCTCCTCACCTGAAAACTTTTAAATTAGACGTGTTGCCTTTAAATGCAAGGGGCAATTGAATGTGGCCCAATGAATTACAACACTTACTTCTCCTGACTCTGAATAGTTAATGCAAATCACGAGCAAACTTATATTGATCTGATCATTGACCTAGTTTTACTGAGGCTATGATGTGAGGTTTTCTTGGTGAACCAAGTAATGTACTCAGCATCACTGGAGAAGATGAAACCTGCTACAAAAGTGGGGAAAAAACATTTCCTTGTAAACTATAATCACTTAAAATTTTTTGATTTATACTATTAAATTAGTATAAATTAGATATTGTCCTTGTCACCATCTAATTAAGGAACATTGAAAAACAGGAGAAAACTGTAAAGTTCTGATATATGTTTTTGTACTGAGTGTCATTAAATCAAATGCCATTTGCTGGTGTAAGCTGTCAGTATGGAGGCATCTGAGATGGTGTCAAATGATGTTTGGTCCACCCTTTCCTCATAAGGCAAGAAGGGCATCTGTCCAGAGGATGTTGTAATTAGAGGAAAGTTGTGGGTTATGTTCCCCAGCCGCCAGCCGCTGGCCCGCTCAGCCGCTGGCCGCCTGCACCCGAAATAACCACATGAGAACGGCATTCATTCAAACTCTGCCTAGCCCATTATCTCTAGCCTCTTCTTGGCTAGACCTCACCTCATAAACTAACCCATTATAAAAGTCTGTAAGTCACCACGTGGTGACTTACCGGAAATGTCTAACCTGCATCCATCTGCTACAGGAGCCTCATGGTGACTGACTCACTTCCTTCTCTCTTCCCAGAACTTCCGTTCTGTCTACTCTGCCCACCTGAGGGCTGACCTATCTTACAAGCCAGACAGAGTCTTTAGTCAACCAATGAGAGTAATACAAAATACAGGAGACCACTCCCACATCAAGCAAGAGGAGGGCTTTACTGTAAAGCTATACACTAATTCTTCATCCACTGTTTTATTATGAAAGGAAAAAGGATCAGAGGAAAAGGAAGAGACAGAAATGAAAGGAATAACACAACAAAAGGAAATGGGAGGTGTGGAAAAGTGGGAGAATGTGTGGTCCAAAACAGTTGAGACCTTTTAGACATCTGATAAAAAAGCAAGGGCTCCCGTAAAAACTCACACCTTGCTCCAAGGCTGATTCCTAAGCTAGTTGCTTCCCACTGGCTTGCTGGCAACAGGGTTCCTCCAGCAGGGTGGTGATTAAGGATGCTGCTCATTTGCTTTCTTCTGGCTTCTGTTCATCCACCTCCAGCTCTCAGATGACTTCCTCCCTTGAACATCCAACTAGAGCAGAGGCCAGACTGAATGAGATTCTGTTACTTGTATTACATCTCAGTAGGAGGGATCGTTTTAAAATCATTTTCTTAATAACTAACACATTATAAAACTTTGCTTGGGATCATCTATTTTGAAGATGTTGATAACTATATACAATCTTCTACCTAGATTATTTTTTTATAGGTGGGAGAAGTTAATAAAATATAGGACTAATCTGGGAGACCTGGTATAGCGACTGTGACCTGTGTTTGCGTTTAGCCAGGCTATTTGACATAAATTAAGAGGACCTTCACAGTAAGTAACTACGGCTTTAAACCTCAGAACTAAGTATTTCCTTGACCTTTTAGGAAAAGTCAACTCAAGTTATTAAATGAGTATAAGAAATAAAATGGAGGGCTTAAAAGTGAGGGCATAGAAGCAAAAACATGTTTTAATTGTATGCAACTCAGTAAAATTGTATATAAAAGCATTAGGTTTTTAAGCCAAAAGTATACTTTCATGATAATCATAGCCACATATTCAATATTTTTTTTGTTTTTTGAGACAGGGTTTCTCTGTAGCTTTGGAGCCTGTCCTGGAACTAGCTCTTGTAGACCAGGCTGGTCTCGAACTCACAGAGATCCACCTGCCTCTGCCTCCCGAGTGCTGGGATTAAAGGCGTGCGCCACCACCGCCCAGCTCATATTCAATATTTATATGCAAGATATATGCAGTCTGTTAGGAAAACAATGTGACACTTTTTGTGGAGTCAAATTCAAATAGTTTTGCATCCAGAAGACTCTAGTAAAAAAATAAATCTACATGTAAAATGAAAAAGAAGCGACTTCAACCAATAACTGTCAGCAGCCTCTGTCAATCCATTAACTCCTTGGCTCCTGGAGATGGGCATTCTTTTCTCTATTCAGTAAGTGAGAACACCATAACTTGACTGACTGAACATCCAGTTAATGATGGTACTCATGTAGGAGTTGCCGTGTGAGATGCTCGTTTCTGTTTCATCACAAGATCTCCAGCAACAGGGATGGATGGCCAGGTGCCTGTTGCTTCCATTTGTCTTTAAGCCCCCAAAGCAGTAGATCTCAAAAGATGTGTGGGAGTTGAAAAAAACCTACTAAAGCCCAGACCTTATTATTCATTAACTCCCATGAAAGCTGAAAGCCGTTGGTCAAAATTACTTGTTTTATAGATGATCACCCAAGGTTAGTGATTTGATCATAAGTGTAGAGCTAATCAACACTGAAGCCAGGATTCAATCCTGTCACCTCCTAAATGTAGTTGTCTCTGAACTTTGTGTGCCAGGCTAGCATAGACATTAGCCAGGGAATATATACACACATCCAAAAGGGGCTGATTTTCATTACTGAGAAAGAACAGGATTCTGCTGGAAGGACAGCAGAATCCCTGTTAGAAAAGCCCTCATGCCTTGGTTCTGTGTGAGCCAGAGTTGATTTGTAGACAGCTGGTGCAGGCTGTGGTACTACTGAGGGCAGCTTAGAAGCTGCTCTCTTTGTGTCTTCGTCTTTTCTTTTCCCTTGGACTCTTGGACTCCCTGCATTTTGACCAATATGCATGTGCCAGTCTCTCCTTCGCTTGAGATGCCTTCCTGAGCCTTCACTGTTAAGTCATCTCTGTGTAAGCATCTGTATACCTCCGTACATCAGAGTACTGAAAGGTCCCAATGTCAGTTCTCACTAGGGTGATTATGGGTATACTTCTGGAGAAAAGGATGGCTCCTACCTTTTAAGCCCTTTTTCTGGAAAATGCCGCAGCTGATGGGTGGCCAGTTGCTCTGGTAGTCTCTGCTAACCTGAATAGCATGATCAGATGTGCCAGATACTAATTAAATGCCATCCGAAAGGAAAATGAAGGCGCATATGTAATAATATTTAGAGGACAAAGCCTACAGGTTGAAAGCAAAATAGAAAGACTTGAAGGTTTTCTGGCTGATTCATTTTGAAACATACATTTTCTTAAAAAAAAAAAATCAAGTTGCAGATTTGGGGGTGGGGGATTACTTGTTGAACTGAGGAGCCAAGCCGCTCTCACCTCTATTACCCAGGCGGTGCTGTGAGTACTAAGAAGGGACCTGAAGTACAGCTGAAAAACCTGGAGCCAGTTGCTCATTTGGTACAGTCCAACCCCCCTGGGCCCTTCACCATATACAATAAATGCTAACAGTTTGGGGCCTTTAATATCCCTTTCCTTTCAACCTCACTTAATATGCCAAATGAATCTTCCAGCTCCCTATCTTGGCCCAGGGCAGACACCATACTGATGCCCATAAAATTCCCATAGCGTGCCATGACTTTCAAAAGCCGGCTTTGCATATTTCATGGACAACCTCTAGAAATATAACACAACTGTCATTTTAAAAAGAAACGGTAAATAATTATTTCAGCTCCAAAGGTCTAGTGCCGGCCCTCATTAAGATAACCCGCTCACTCTTTCAATTATTAAATATGCCCCAACCCTTCCTCTCCTGGAGCCCTTAGCTCAGGCACTCCCTCCAGATAAAGCTTCCTTCTTTCTCCCACTCCCATCCCTGTCTGCAAACTCCTCATCGAGGCCTCCTTGTCCTTCAGCTTTGACAACAAGGCCTTCTCTGGCAAATAACTTTTGGATTACATCATTTTTAAAATGCTTTCCCACCATACTCCAGGTCCCATATGTGGAAGGCAAGGCACAAGCACCTAGTAGAAGCTCAGAAAGTACTTGCACTGATGGACCACTAAGAGCAAGGACCCTAGGCTAACCTGCCCTCTGGGCCCAACCTATTAGCCTCCAATCATTCAGTCTCTTTAATCCAATGGAAACCTAACAAGTTTTCAGAGAAGCCTAGAGTTAACATCGCCTGATGATGAGCATAAGCGCTGGTCACACTTGTCCCGTCGCCACTGAGGGAATGTGTTCAGTATTTTCTTACACCTTTGTTTGCCTGAGTTTTTCCCATGCCTAGCTGGAGGCTATAACTGTATCTACTTTTAAAAGTTGTCTCTAGCCTTAAAAGCTCAATAGCAGTTTTGACCTTTGAATACAGACCAGCGTATAAATGCTGGAAATACTGTAGGGAACAGGACCTACAGAAAGGAACCTTAAGTTTATGACCTCATGGTTGAAGCCACTCACCTGACCGAGTTGTTTGCCCCAGACACGGTAAACAAGCATCTCAACTCTACCAAGAATGCATTTCCTGTAATTATGGAGAGCTGACTCATCAGGTAAAACCCTGGAGACATCTCTAGCTCCTTGCCAGCTTCCCATTTTAGAGAGCAACATCTTATATCATTAGCAGAATTAATTGATTTCATCAATAGATGAGAGAGCTGGAGAGAAAAGCCTTCCCCAGGGCCAGGGAAGGCCTGGATAAGGAGGTCTGGGGAAGGCCTAAGCATTCATTTCATAATTCAGCATTGAATTTAAAAGATTGAGCTGTCTTGTCTGTAGATGTCCTAGTCTAGCTCCCAATATAACTGTTAATTGCATTTTTCTTGGGAGGTGTCTCTTTTCAGTTTTCTACTTACAAAGTCAGCCCTGTGAGTACGTTGGATCACTATAGGCCAAGTAAGGATTTGTTGTTTTAACTCAGGAAACTGTTCTCAAAGAATGAAGGTAACTCTTACTGCTGCTCTGTGAAGCCTGCATGGTGGGAAGGGGAGAGACTGACAGGTGTTTGCACTCCTGGTGATGTCAGAGTGGTGTGTCATGAATCCTTCTGCAGAGCTAACACGCGTGAGCTGAGGGGATGAAGAATTACCGACACATGTGAGGATCTTTAGGGACCATCAGGTAATGGGCCCCAACAGTAAGTGTGTGTTTTCGCTCTGTCTGGAAGTTTCTGTAGTATATAAGGACAATAGCGTTGGTCGGCATTCTGAGTAGCAGCCTTAAACAAAAACTGTAAAGAAAACAAATCTAGTTTTCTTGTGTACCCAGGCCCTTCTAGTACCCTCTTCTCTTTCCATGATTACTCAAACCTAAGGGCCACCGTGTGCTATGCCCCACTTTTCACAAGAGGAGTCGCACTGAGAATCTCTTATATTTCAACTAGTTTAGACAAGTATCCCTTGTTGTTACTTTATATAATGTGAATTGTAGATGAAGATCTAAAAGTGAAATTGTAGCAGCTAATTCAAGTTGGAAGAGAAAGAAGTAGGTAATATTGATAATTAAAACACTTCATGATGAGAAGAGAGCTAAAAGCAAGCAACACCATTTAAAAACATTTAGAGAATGCAAAATCTACAAAGAAGGACAAGAAGGCTTCAGCAGAGATGGAAGAAAAGAAAAGCTAGGATTGAACGAGGACACAGAAACCAGAAGCATGAAAAACCAGAGCACAAGAGAGGACGCTGTATGGCATCAGTAGGCATAGGACACTGCAGGGCATCAGTAGGCACAGGATGCTGCATGACATCAAAAGGCACAGGACGCTGTATGGCATCAGTAGGCATAGGACGCTGCAGGGCATCAGTAGGCATAGGATGCTGCATGGCATCAGTAGGCACAGGATGCTGCATGGCATCAGTAGACACAGGACACTGTATGACATCAGTAGGCATAGGATGCTGCATGGCATCAGTAGGCATAGGATGCTGCAGGGCATCAGTAGGCACAGGACGCTGCATGGCATCAGTAGGCACAGGATCATGCATGGCATCAGTAGGTATAGAACACTGCATGGCATCAGTAGGTATAGAACACTGTATGGCATTAGTAGGCATAGGACGCTGCATGGCATCAGTAGGCATAGAACGCTACATGGCATCAGTAGGCATGCGCTGGGCTTAAAAGTCATCACTACAAAATACAAAATAGAGATAGCCATGGTGACATATTCCAGACATCCCAGAACTCTGGGATCAGAGTAAGGAGGATTACAAGTTCTAGGCCAGCCTGGACTACATGGTGATGCACTTCTTTAGTGCTATGCCTACCCTGTAGATGTATGCACTCCAAATGCTAGCTTTGTGGCCTGAAAATTTATGCAGTGTGCATTGGTTTCTGCAGGACATGCTTGGGAATTTCAGTGCATCGTGGATTTCAAGGCTACAAGTTCTTGCTCCAGGAGCTTAGAAAAAGAGTTTCAGTGTCTGCCTAGTAGTCATCCATTGATCTGTCCTTAGTCTCAGATGGCATGTTTCAAAGGAACTTTCCCTGTGAGGTTGCCTCACAAAGGGTCAATAGCATCTATACTGATTGCTAATGTGTTTAATTTCTTAAAAGATTAGCAACTGGAAAATCGAGTTCTCTGCTGCTCATGAAAGATTTGCATTCCCTCCGTTGCTGTGGACGTTATTTAAAATAACCGAGCAAAGATTTATGAGCAAAAATGAAGTTCATTATTTAAAACCATCAGCCTATTTGTTATTTTCAGTGAAACTTCATATTATTTACACCCTTAAAATGTTGAATTTATAGTCATAAAAAATCTCATTGATGGATTACAAATTTGTTCAAAGATGTTCATTTATGGCAGCTGTGAAGTGAAGCTAACATACAGACTGGACCCTAAATTCACTTTCACACTCGCTACCTGTTTCTATGAAACCTGCCTCTCTAACCACTTCAAAAATAATTTTTAGACCCAGGCATAGTGGTGCACACCTTTAATTTCAACACTTAGGATGAGGAGGCAGAGGCAGATGGATTTTTGTGAAATCAAGACTAGCCTGTTCTACATACTGTGTTCCAGAACAACCAGAGCTACATAGTGAGAACTTATCTTGGAAAAAAAATTATGTGTATGAATGTTTTCCTGTATGTATGTATGCATGCATGCATTTTACCACATGCACGCCTGATGTCTGTGGTTATAGCCACTACGTAGATGCTGAGAACTAAACTCCAATCCTCTGTAAGTGAAGCACGTGTGTTGGGCCATCTCTCCAGTTTTTGGTGGTACAGGGAGTCAATCTAGTAATTTGAATGACAGAAATTCTACTAGGGATAAAGGAAAAATAAAAATGGAAAACCTGGAAATTACTTAAAAGGAAAAAGGAAAGAAACTTTCAAAATGAGGATGAGAATCTCTAAGCTAGAAAGAGTAGTACATTTAACAAAAAATTATGGGAGGAAATGAAGTGTAAATGCTAAAGAAAGATGGCAAAGTATTACCGACGTACTGATGATGCACATGCTCACACAGCATTAGGTCGACATGTAAGCCTCAGCTAATCAGAGCTACAGGAAAACCTCAATGCGCTCCAACAGCTTCTACTTACTACTAAACCCTACCGATAGTATAATGTTTTTGTTTATTTTGTACTCATTAAGAAATATAACTACATCATTTTCACTTCCAAGTCCTCCCACTAGCTCCACACTCCCTATGAAATTCATGGCCTCTTATTCTTTAATATGTAAAAAATCTAACCTTCGGAGTAGGCTTAGTGCTGTTTATATATTTTTTAGGGCCAACTGCTTAGTATTGGGTAGCCGTTTGGATGTAGAGTGCTCATTTCTGAGAAAGAAGATTTATGCCTCTCTCAGCAGTTTTGAACTGCCCATAGCTCTTCATCTATGGGTGGGGTCCCGTGAGATTTCTCCCATCCACATTGGCCTGTCCACTGGTACTGTTCAGGTCTTGTTTAGGCGTCCATATTATTGGCATTTCATGTAGGGAGCGCCCATGTCATATCTAGAGAACACAGTCTCACAGCAGACTTTCTGTTCCTCTGACTCTTACAGTCTTCCCACCCCTTCTTAAACAATGTCCTTTGAGATTTAGGTGTAATGGCTACGCTATAGATGTATCAGCTGGGGTTTGGCATTCCAGATTCAATTGTGACCTGTATCTTGACTAGCTGGGGCTAGTATCAAGTGCTTGGCTAGGTTTCTGTGCCAGTCTTGGTTTCCCTCCTATTCAGCAGACTTAACTCTCCACCTAGACAGCTGTTGGCTACTGCCAAAATATAAATGCCCCTATTTCATCTTTGGGGCTATCTTGTCACGTTGATCATTGTTGTAGTTCATAGTCGTCAGAACTAGGTAGGATTATTCTATTAAACACTTTCTTCCTTGGCAGCTTGCACAGTCTTTCCAGTAGAGGCAGACAGCTTTTGGGTCAGATCCAGTTTGATTCTTCTGAGTCCTGTGACCAAAGTGTGTGACATCTTCAGCAAGGGGGACTCAGCTTCTGGGAAGCAACTAAGGGCAACGGTAATAGCCTATCTCTAACCCCCCTGAACAACAATTCGAAAGGGAGTTTCTCATGGCTGATACTGGGATTTTTGTTAGTTAGCCTATGGCTCTTGGGGAGGACAGTATCACCCCAAATGATTTAATTTCACTTCCGCTATATACATATGTGGACACACACTAGTTTAATCAGTTACTTTCAAAACTTAGCTCATTTTGCAATGCACAGTTGTATAAAGGTCCTGAATCCACACTCCTCCCCATTTGCTGGAGTTGTGCTAACATGTAGAGCAAACCAAGTCCCAAAACACTGTGGAACTGCTTCCAAACACATCTCCCAGGGTGGGAGTGAAAATCAGAAATGCAAAGTTTATGGCACAGACTGACCTTGCTTCTACAGGCTTTTCTGAGAGTAGAGGTTGAGAAGTAGTGATTAGCCGATTGTCCTTTGTGAGAGAGTTGAGACCTGGAAGGTCTTAGCAGAGATGAGTAATAGCAGAGAAATGTCATTGAATTCCCTCTTGTATGCCAAAGTTTGAAGTCAGCTGAGTTTCTACACAGGATTCTGGTCCAAATCCAACATCAGGGACAGTTTACTTAAGAAGAGAGTCAATTCCCATGAGCTTTAATATGAAATTTGTGGTCAAGACAACGCAGGGTGTAAAAGATCCTATTTTAAAATAAAAGTCACCAGACTATCCCATGAAAAAAATCATAGCTATCAGTTTACCCCGAGGCTCATCAAGACAACCAGCAGGCTGGTATCCCTCAGGTCATACTCTCAGCTCTCAAGACTGCCCCCCTACTAACTTTGGCTCTTTCTACCACCTTTTCAGCTATGTTCCCTGAGCCTTTGGATGTAGTTATGGGTATAAATGTTCTATTTAGGATTGAATACTCAACAATGTTCAGTATCTATGTTACTGCTCGCTGCAAAAACAAGTTTTTCTGACCAAGTTGGGAACACTATTAATCTATTAGTATCAGCATAAATATTTAGAAGGCAGTTTTATAGCATGTACATTTAGCAATACAACACTAGGAGGTTCTTCCCTACGGCCTGTGATCTCCAGGGTCAGGAGCTTTGAGTTACAATTTATAATAATAGTTTATAATACTAGGCATGAATTGCCTTCTGTAGAGCCGGCCTGAAATCAAATCAAACAGCAGTTTTGGTTGCCCCGATAGCTGCGATGCCACTATTGCATCAATAGGCACATCTTACCCGACAGACTAATATTGTAGCATATGGGTGCACTGTTGAGTAAGTCCATGGTGAGCTTTCTTCTCCAGCGCTCATGTATCTTTTGACACCATGAAAGCTAGCCATCAGAAAATAGGATTCTAGGTCTATTCAGCTTAATATTCCTATGTTCTGAAATCCAAATAGAGTTTGTCTTTGACAATAAGGTCTTACTACCTACTCATGGTGAGCAACCCAGAGCAAGAGCAGTAGCCTGTGCTGCTTGGGGGGGCCTTTGGGGCCTCTCAGACCTAGTGGGGTATCTCATGCATGGCACTGAGATTTTCATGACTTCCAATAGAAGCATTGTCCACTCATGAAGGGTACCACTGTACAAACAACTTTTTTTAAAAGTTGGATTTTGTTTTTAAAGATTTATTTTTAGCTTCCAAAGTAGTGTGCCTCCATAAGACTTTTTAATACATCATTGGTTTTGGTTAACTAACCATCTTTCATCTCTTTTTCCCATTTCCAGCCCCTATTTTTACTTAAACCCTTAACCTCCAGTATTCCTTCTCTCTACTTTCATATCACATATTTTCTACCACCCCCTCAAGGCTCCTGTGAAATCTGCCTTTCTAGTTATGAGTACTATAAACACAAACATGATTCTGTTTATAATCAAACCAGAAGATATATTTAAATATGTCACTATTCTTGGAATCAGGCATATTATTGGAGATAACTATTTTTGTCGGAGTTCTTGCTGTCTCATGACCCAAACAAATACATAGGGACACACATTGATGAGTGAAGGAACTAGGGAATAGATAATGTCATTCTGTTCAATGTGTATAGACCTGGGGATTGGTGTATTTGTAGGCAACCATGGTGTGCAACCAGCTTCCTGTGCTTCTTCTTTCTAAGAGATAAACGCACAAGGTAATTATGCATTCAACTTCGTCTTTTAGGATAGCCCCAGCAGCCATTCTTAACTTCAACATTTATTAAACAATGTGACACTCTTGCACCACAGTATTACTGATGTGGTGCCAAATGTATATTGGGTCCTTGGCTGCTCAGATGCTTAAAATCTGATGAGGGAGGCAAAGTAATTAACAATCTAATTAAATCCAACCCAGAAAGTATTACCATGGAAATATATCCAAAAGCCTGTATTGTGAGCCTACAGAAGAGACAAATTGCCTGAAGCGTTGGGGAAGTCATCAAAGAAATGGCCATTTCCACTGTGGGTAGGAGAGTATTGTGTGACAAATTTTTTTTCCAGGAGGAGACAACACACACATCTACCCACCCCAGATAGGGAAACTGTAATAAACCAAAGTACAGATACCATCAAAGTTTAACAAGCTGAACCAAGGAGTTTCATTGAGATTATTTACATGACTATGGGTGAGGGGTTGCTTACAGGAGCTGAAATGATTCAAAGACAGGTGCACTGCATCGCCTAGGCTCACCCCAGCATGGGTGGCAGCTCAAAAAGCTGAGATCCTAGAGCAGCCTGCAGCCTGCTTGGATCCTAGAGAAGCCTGCAGCCTGCTCAACAGGTTGGAGAGTGCTCTTTCTCAGGTGCCTAAGTCTAAACCTCATCCAGGTAGCTCAGCTGGTCTCTGCTCCTTCTGGGAAGCTGATCTGGTCTCAGAATCTTTGCAATTTCGTGTGGGTGGATCTTCTCAGCAGAGCTACCATTTGGGGGGCTTAGCTTTCTCCAGTCTGAGAGGGACTCTCAGCTTTCATTGTTTACTGTGACAAGGAGGAGCTTTGTGAACCTGGTCGGTTTCAGGGACTTCCAGAAGCTATCCTGAGTTGTTTACCATCTTGCTTAAGGAGTTTCCCAAGGAAACTGTTATACAACCGAGAGAGAAGCTGCAGCCTTGGAATCAGGGCTGAAGAAATGAGAAGACAGCATTTTCAAAGGAAGCCAGGACAGGATTGCACGATGAGGCTGAGGAGCAGTTTGAGTCTGCAGATGAAAGGGTCTAAAAGAATTGCCTCTGTTCTCACTGTGATTTGAATATGTCTCCCAGTGTTTGCACATTGGAACCTTGAACCCCAGTCAGCAGTACGGAGGGGAAGGACCTTCAGGATGTGACTACATCATGAATTTCTGCCCTTGCAAATAGATTAAGCCCACCACTGCAGTAGTGGATCAGTGATTGGTGGAGTTGCTCCTGATGCAAGCTCCACCTTTTCCCTCTCTTGTTTCACATGTTCCTTGTGTGTTTGAGCACAGATGGTGCATTATGAAGGTCCTTATCAGACAATCTCTTGATTTAGGACTTATCCGTCTCTAGGATTCTAGAAAAGAATTCATTCTCTCTCTCTCTCTCTCTCTCTCTCTCTCTCTCTCTCTCTCTCTCTCTCTATGTGGGGGGGGCATTCAAGCTAGTGTTTCTTTGTGCAGCCTTGGCTGTCCTGGAACTAGCTCTGTAGACCATATTGGCCTCAAACTCACAGAGATCCACCTGCCTCTGCCTCCCGAGTGTTGGGATTAAAGGCGTGCACAGCCACTGCCTGGTTCAAATTCTTTGTTTCCTATAACCTAGCTTGTCTAGGTATTCTGCTACAACATCACAAAATCAATCAAGTAAGCCATTCTTTATGCATGTGCCACCACAGAGAGGGTCCTCAGGCTGCACTTGCCTTCTGTGAGGCAGCATCAATCATACCTAGCCTTTCTTCTCATTCCCTGAAGATATCACCCAATCAAAGCCCTCAAGACAAAGTCCAGCATACTCTGCAGTTCAACCCATAACTGTGTTTCAGCTACCCACGGCCCCTTTAGAGAGACGTGGACAAAAGAAAGGAGAGCACCTCTCATTCTGATGGCAAGGAAACAATTGTACCTACGGTTCACCATTCATGTTCAAGTCTTTCCAAGTTTACAAAGCAGATATTATGAAGTCCCCATTGTAGGGTAAGAAGTTGAGAAAACCAATCTATAAAAAGAATAGCCTGAATTCACTACGATTATTGATGTGATAATAAATATATTTCTAGTAGGTGTTATTCCTGTATAGCATATCTTATATAGTGTATGTTTTTAATCTGCTCAACTCTAAGAGCTGAGATTTTGTTCACAGTTTATGATGAGGAAACGAGGCTAAGTAATATTAAGCAGTTTTCTCGTGGGATTAGAAGGCTAGTCACTTTCCACACCTGTGTGTGTTTTCTCTGCTCACATCTGCTCACGCTCTCCAGGTGGAAATGAATATGCAGATATGCTGGCTTTCCTTTTTATTCATGGGCAATGGAGTTCTCACCGTCAGGTTTTATAGCCAGGAGGACAGATGAAAAACCCTCCTGGGCATCATCAGACTGGACTGCATTTATCACAGAACAGGATTCTCTTTCTATAGAGAACCCATTTTTTTCCTTCTTTTCAACTCAACACTTTCTATGGAAATTATTTCTCTGGGTTGTAACACCAAAGATACTAAAATGTAATCTGAGGAGTGTGGCCATTTAAATTGCTCCCAGCCACTAATTACTGTGTGTGTCAGATTTAAAAGAAAATAATAGAGCCATGAGAGAAGACACAGACCTACTATCTGTTAAGTGTGACAGCTCTGAAGGGAAGGGTCTCTCCGATGGAAGCATTGGAACTCTAAGAGGAAAGGTTTCTCCAACACAACCGTTGTAGCTTTGAGGGAAAAGGTATCTTGGTAATAGGGAGTCAAGGAATAGCAAAAAAAAAAATCATACCACATAAAACAAACCTCACATAAAAGATTTAGTGGGAAAGATGTAAAAAGGTGGCTGTCTCAGCTCAAACAAGAACTGAGCAGAAGGCAGACTTTATATAAGATTTCTTCAGGGTGGAGTTTTCCAGGGTAGGGATTTCCAGGGTTGGGATTTGTGGGATTTCGAGTCCTGAACTTGGGGAAAGCCCAGGGATCGGTGGGATTTCAAGATCAGAGTTTGGTGGGGTTTTGAGATTAGGGACTGGTGGTTTTTCAAAATATAGAAGTGAGCTTGGACTTCTTACCCTACGCTAATGTCTCTCCACCTTCCAAATGCTACAGCCCTTTAATATAGTGACTCATATTGTGGTGTCCCGCCGCCCCAGCCATAAAATTAAAATTATTTTCATTGTTACTTCATAACTGTAATTTTGCCACTGTGATGAACTGTAATGTAAATATTTGGGTTTTCCAATGGTTTTAGGTGACCCCTATGAAGGATCTTTCAACCCATCAAAGGGGTCACAACCCACAGGTTAAGAACCACTGCCCTACTGTATCTTTCTGATAGATTAAATTCAATATCTTTGGCTTGGTGCACATATGCAGAATAAGGTGAGGTCCCAATGAGCACAATCCTACTGGTTTTTAGTTCAAAGATTAAAGTATCCATGCGGGTAACTTCTTAGCTTGCCACTACCAGCTTGTTTAGCCTGATCCTCTATCTCTTTATTTCCACCACAGGAATACCTTCCCTCCTATCCAAGTCCAGTCCTGTCCCTGAGGTACAAATCCTACCCTTTCATCCTGCCCAAGAACCCATAAACATCACACCCTTCTTTTATCTCTTCCATATCCACTTGTCTTTCTTAACTCTAGTTCTTTCCTTCAATGTTTAAATAGTCTCCAGCTTCACTCAGCTTCAAATACAACCACTAAAAGAAAATGCTTCTCCTGCTGTCACCCTGGCTAAGTCTATTTCCTATGACAGTGACAGAAAATGCACGAGACTGGATAATTTATAGAGAAAATGGGTTAACTGTGATTCATAGTTCTGGAAACCAGGAGGTTCAAGATCAGGCCTTGTATCTGTTTGGCTTCAAATAATGCTGTTTCGACACACAGCACAAAGCAGGAGAAGAGGGTCTGTGTCTGAGCAGGGAAGGAGCCTGCTTTCCTAGAGCAGCTAGCCCATTCCCTTAAGGAAATTTATGAGGCCACCTCCTTTCCTTTAATCCAAACATCTCCCAACTTGGCCCCACATCTCATTATTGCCTTATGGAGAAATTGAGGACAAACCAAATTCACACCATAGTGCCCTCTCTCTGCCTTTCCCTTTGTAAGAGAACTTCCGGAAGTCTTGACAACTCTTGCTCTCTTTGTCTCGCCTTTCTCTCCCCTCAAGCTTTCCCCGATGGTTTCTCCAGCATTTCACCAACAGCTTTAGCCTGACCTGCATCACTAACCTTTGTCTCATCTCCAAATGCTTCTTTCTCTAGGATTCGATTTTCCACAACCTCCTGTATTTCTGCCTACTTTTTCAGGACCCCAAACCACCTTTTAAGAATGGCCATTAAATGCTGGAATCATAAGTCCCAATATAGTCACAACCCCTATCTATGCTTGCCCTCCAAGTTAGTTGTAGCCACACTCCGTGGTACAAACAATTCAGGTCCTAATCATAAATCAGTGATCAGCAAACCCATCTGCTTTCTGGGTCCATACCCCATTCCCAACTGTCTAGTAAATAAATCCACCTTAACATCTCAAAAGAATGGCAAATGTAGGAAACATAGAATAATGCAACAAAATCTCTCTCTCTCTTTCTCTCTCTCACCTAGCTTCATCTATCTTACTACCTGCAGCCACACTCACCCTAAAGGTTACAGAAGAATCAGGTCTTTATCAAACCACTTTCTGTTTTGTACCTCACATGTCAAGACATAACCAAATCTCCATCTGATCTCTGAAATAGATCTACGAACCACCGACTATTTCTCTACTCTTCTCTCCTGTCATCTACCTGACCTAAAGCATGTCTTAGCTACTTAAGGCTCAGAGCATACCCTGTTAAATGGCCTTCTTCTCTTTGCCGTGGTATTATGCATAAGGTATTCTACTCTCTACAAGCCACAATGTGGAACACCCAACTTCTGGTACCAGAATACCTTCAGGGGCACCATGTGGTTAAGTTCACGTAAGATGAGAGACCATAGGGCCATGCACTTCTGGCTTTTGCCTCCACTAAATCAACTGGGCTTTTTTGAGGATCTTGTACCTTCTTCTGTAAGACGTTTGTACGTGTTCTAGAACTGTTCTGTTATCTTTTGACTTTTTTTCTCTTCACAACCCCTTTTAAAAACCCGAGTCAGTCTAGGTCAGCAGGCCTTGTGTGAACTCTCTGCAACCTTCTTTCCTTTACTTAGAATGTTTTACCTAGATGTTTTATTACATGTCCAAGGGTATGGATGTGTATTTATCTGTCTGCACTGTGAGTTTGTAAGCCCCACAGGGGCAGGAAATGTGGAGTTTTTCTGGTGATTGCTACAGGTGATTATTATAAAACAGAACTGCTCAATAAACATTTCAGAAGGGAAACAGAGAAGCAGGCACAGTGTCAGGAAAGATAACATGCATGTACAGGTGCTTCCTCTCTCTCTTTCACCCTACATCCTTTGCAATTGGCACAAAGAAAGACAGTGGTTCCTGCAAGAGGGATAGTCATTTTGTAATGATAAGATGGGTAGGATTTTAAGGTGACCTACGGTTACAACCTTAGGTTCCCCCTGCTTTGTTAAGACCGAATGTGAAAATCACCAGATGGTAATTTCTCCCATTCTCCTTCTGTACTATGTTAATTGTTCAGTGAGACTTAATGGCACCCTTTCTTGTTATTCTTGGATCTGCCTGAGGCTTAGCACATATTGATGCTCTCCTGTGCACTCCAAAAATGATGGGCCAGTCACAAAAGTACCAGAAACACAGAGTTTTGGGCAACCAAGAGAAAGACCATTAGAATCAGCATGTTCATAAAGCAAGAGGAACCTATGGCTGTACCACTCTGAAGGCACCCATTTCATCTCAGCTGATCTTAAAAGCCAAGGAAGCTCAGGCCTGGTTAGTGCTTTGAAGAAAGAGAAGTAAGAGAATTCAGAGAGTGCAATCGTGTGCTCCCCAGATTCCCCGGGACTGAATTTAGAAAGAGAACTCTCAACCATATGCTTATTGCTCTTGAAATACATATCTGTGGCAGTCAAACTTTAAGACTGATTGTGAAACTTTGACCTTAATGTTTTCTACTAATATAAAAAGCAAGGATAAAATATTAAAAAGCTTGTCATTTAGAGAAAAGACCATTTCTCTAGGAAGCTTTTTTTTCCAACTTTTTTCTCATTATTTTCTATGCTACAAAAGAATAATGGTTCAGAAACCAAAAGTGTGAGATGGTGATCAATCCTGCCTTTTACTTTTCCCAACAAATGTTTTCTTCCAATTTACCTCTATTGCTCCTTTTTGGAGGCAGTTGGGTCCTCATCTCTGGCAACAGCTCAGTTCTGTTTTCTGAGTTTGTTTCCAATCTGTTTCAGTCACCCAGGACTCACATTTCTGAAGTGATGCAGATATCTTAATTGTGGAGATATTTTCCTTGAAATGAATTCTGAGCACATCACTGTTAAACGTATATTCTCTTTGCGTATCTTGATTATTGTTTCTCCAACACATTTAGAAAACAAAAGGTTTTATATTTACTTTTGTATTTTCTCTAAATGCAGATTGCACACTTCAATTTATTCCTAAAACTTCAGGCTGCTACATGTAAATGTATTTACTAAAAGGACCATTCCCACGTGCCAGAAACCTGGGGAGCATGACAATCTACCAAGTCCAAGATCATCATATTGATTACTGTGACTCTTAAACAGCTCAACAAAGATGAGGAGAACGTCCCATAGCTTTACAAAAAAGAAAAACCACTTTGGGGAAAAAAATGTTTTGCTCTTCTAAGCCATTCAGAGCTTATGAAGCCAGAGTCAGACCCTCTGTGCGGACCTCGCCTGCATTCTCATCCTTGGATGGTCCTTTTAGCAAAGACAAGTACACACTTCATATTTTCCCCCTCAACTACTTCCTTTAACACTGAATTTCCTGTTTTTTTCAAGCCCCACATCTCAACAAAGCAGTCTGGAAAGGCTTTGTCTTGTGTTGAGTAGACATCTTAAAAAATGCTCTTGCCTCTACTGAAAGTGGCGATATAATTTGAGATTGAAGATACTTGAATATAGACCACTTTGTGTTGCAAGCAGATAGCTATGCAGTCACATTCTGGGATATCTACCACTGGTTGAGAATCCAACCCTTTACACCATGACACCTCCTAATAGAACATTAATGAGGCTTTATAGTACTCATGTCTGTGCTTAACAGAAAGGATATATTTAATTTTTATAAGTTTTAATATTAAAATACTGTGATGCTAATGCTAAGATTTAGATGTGAAAATGGCAATAGGATGTAACTCCATGGTAATACTTGCCTAACATACAGTGCCCTGGATTTAACCCCCAACACTGCAGTGAATGGAAATGAATGAGTGATTTAATGAATGAATGAACAAATGAATGAATAAAATAGATAAAATACATACATATTTATTTTTGTGTGTGAGGGTATAAGTCTATGGGATTGGACCTTACAGATGCTAGCAAAGCACTCTGATACTGAGCTATATCCCCAAGTGATATTATATTTTTAATAATAAAATGTCAATTATGAGAAAAAGATAATGAAGATGATGAAAGGAAGCTTGAAAATCCCCGTAGGAAAACAACTTTTAATGCTGTGCTGAAGCCTAACAGCTACTCACAGAAGGTCTTAGGAAATCTGCACAAAGTGACAAGAAAGATAATTTCTTGAACTTTTGGGAAAAGAAAATGGTCACCATTTACTCCCTTCCCTTACTGTAAAGCACTATGCTGGGAAACAGATGTTACTTATTTCAATGTGAAATTGCTGCTTCCCACCCCCATGCCTTCCACTCTTGTGAGTCTCTTCATTTCTTCTTTCCAAACCCGAAGCAGAGGAATTTAAGAAAGAAAAACATAGGTACTTCTTGACTTGTTTAAGGACTCCTCCATTTCCTACCTATAGGATGTGTGGATCTCTTTGATCATTCTGTGAATCTTAGCTGTTAACTGGGGAAATGGGGGGGGGGAAATCTACCTCACAACAACTGTCATGGAGAAACAGCTATGTTGCATTCCATTTAATGGTTGGTATATACAAGTCCCGAATTTCTTCTTCTCAAAGACGTTCTTTGGAATTAGGATTTTGATGCTTAACTTAACAACGCATGGAAAAGTGGGGTGACAAGAATAGATAGCTAAGTGTCCAGGAAAAAAAGGAAGAAGGAAGAAGAAAGGAAGGGAGGGAGGAAGGAAGGGAGGAAGGGAGAAAGGAACAGAGGGAGGGAGGAAGGGAAGGGAATATAAACAGAGACTGTTGGTTACCAGACCACCCAGACCCAAATAATCACACAGTAACTATATTAATTAGAGCATTGTTAGACCAATGTCTTATAAGTTTCCTATTAACTAATTTTTACATCTTAAATTAACCCATTTCTATTATTTTATATTTTATCACGAGACTCATGGTTTATTACCTCTTGCTTCTTGGACGGCTGTGGTGTCTGCCTAACTCTGCCTTCTTTCTTCCTGCTTTCAATTTACTTTTCCCACCTACCTATATTGTGTCCTGCCATAAGCCAAAGAAGCTTCTCTATTAACCAATGGCAATGAAACCTATTTATAGCATACAGACAGGAATCCCACATTGTAGTAACAGGTGCAGCTGTGTTCCCAGCATCTGAGAGGAGCGGGGCTGTTTTCCCGGTGCCTGGCTCCCGGCCACAGGCCACTGGCTTATTTTTGGCCCTGGCTTATACCCGGAATAATTACACACAAACTGTATTCATTCAAATACTGCCTGGCCCATTAGTTTTAACCTCTTATACATATTAGTCTAACCCATATTTAGAAATCTGTGTGTCACCATGAGGTGGTGGCTTACCGAGGAAGATTCTGACCTACATCCATCTTGGGCCAGAGGATCATGGCGTCTGCCACACTTCCTTTCTTCCCTGAACTCTGTTCTGTCTACTCCACCCACCTAAGGGCTGCCCTATCAAAAAGCCAAAGCAGTTTTCTTTATTCAACCAATGAAAGCAACCCAAATACAGAAGAACCCTCCTACACCACCACATAATCTCCCTTTTTCTGTCTAAATAAAAAGGAAGGTTTTAACTTTAACATAATAAAATTACATATAACAAAACAGGTATCAATTAATAATTACAGTTACAATATTTATATCTAATTATTTTTATTATAACCTAGGAAACTATATCTATCTTCAACTCCATCAAAGAACCCAGAGGAATATAGTATTACCTAAGTTAACCGGAAGTACACTGTAAGCAACTTCTAAAACTCTAGAATTGACAAAGACATCTTGCTGCCTGGACAGTCATCAAAGTTTTTTTGTAATGTTGGGGCATCCATCTTCAGCCTTCAGGCACATAGTATATGGCAGACTTTTCCATGGAGCAGGAATTTTGAAAGATTGTTTCACCTGTTCTGGCGGTTTGTCAATCACTTTCTTCTGTGTCCTGCAGAATGTCTGGCAGACTCTTTCATGAAGCAGGAACCCTGAAGGGCGGTCTCCCCCTTTTTAGGCCAGTTTAGCAGTCACTTTTCTATGGGTCCTGTATGTCCAGCTTATACAGTATACTATCAAGCAGTTCAGGCAAGAGCAGTATCTTGCCCAAATGGCTAGCCTTGTCACATTGGAGACAAATAATGAGTTTCTTCAATTTTCATCATCTTCTTGAAATAGTTGGTGCTGTGAAAAGCAGACATATCCCATTGTTGAAAAAAGTCTAAGTTTTTAAAGGACATTTTAAATGCCATATTCTGTAGGTCTTTGAAAGGTTTGAAAAATACCTATCCATCTCAAATATATCTCTGTACATATAGAAAACCTAACACGACTAAAATCTTGAATATTATAGATGACTATTTATTAATCCATAATTTTAATTATGCATTACATTTTTAAATAAGCTGTATAAGCATATTATCTTAAATAAGAGTAGAAATACATATACATAGTGTAACAAAGTCACCTTTAAATTTGTAACAATAGACCAAGATCCATACCAATGTAAAGTATTCATCTCTATATCATAAATGTGTATGATTACTTCCAGAAGCTTGGGAAAGATTGTGACTCGTAGGCAGCAATGCTGAGGAGCCATTTTTCCATGCTTGTGATAAGGATAGGTTTTCCCATTGCCTATGTCAGGCATGAAAGGACTCAACAGGATCCAGTAGAACTTTTGATTTCATGTAGGGTTATCAAGAAATGTGCTATTAGAAAGTGCAGTTCATCAAGTGACACTAGCTCCAAAGACCTGAGTAGTCTATGTGGGGAAATCATGCAGTGGTCCTCACCCCTATGACATTGTTTCCTGTGGTTCAGTTACTTGCTTGCAACTGTAATCTGAATAGATTAAATAAAAAATTCCACAAATATCTCTTCATAGGCTTCAACTACCTTTCATGATTAGAATATGTTATCATAGCCTACTTTATTATAAATAATATCTTATCGTATCTCAGTTGTCATAGGTATATACATACAGAATAAAGCTACACATATACCAGGCATGGGACTAGCCAGAGTTTCTGACTTCTACCAGGGGATGAAGATTGCATTCCCTGTAGATAATGGTAGGGGAATGCAACACTAAAAGACTTAGAAATTAGCTACCAAGTAAACCAAGAACTCCTTTCTAGCACTCACTGGGGTGGCTGTGTAGACTCCACTTTATCCTCACTGTGTACTGAGCCTTCCTGGACCATAGAGGAAGCCATGGTTGGCTGGCTGACCAGAATCACAGCAGTTCCCATCACCCAGGAAATGCCATTCTGGATCAGAATAGAAGCTCAAGCTTTTCTTAGAGTTGGATGCAAACAACAGAATCACATTCAAAGTTGTTTCCACAGGAGTTGGCTGAATGTCAGGGAGAGTTCTCAGACATGAAGATCGCAGAGCAGCCAACAGCCTCTCATGAGGCTGCCTAACCCTCACTCATCCTATGCACAGCCCTGCTTCCTTCCCCACAAAACCTGAGAACATATTTCTTGGCGCCTCTTGATTCCTGCCTCTCCATGCTACCCATGCTTCAGGTTTGCCATGGGGTTTCCTTAGAACTCAGTCAAAATTCTCACTTCTGGTCACAGTGAATTAAACAAAGAGGCCACACCCAAGACGTTTAGTTAATGTCACAGAGTTCCAGTTTCCAAACATGCTAACCATACTTTCTGTGTGACTTGGGAAAGGAGAGAAGGTCCTACCAATGTCCCATACCTAGATACATACACAGAGAAAGAACTCTCCATGCCAGCTCTTTTGCTCTGGCCCTAAGCTCGTGTTTGTTTCCTTTCTAAATATACCTAAATATTCAGATAGCCAGAAAGATGGGACAATTACTCAGAACTCACTGGAATTCAGAAAGGAATCCATCTCCAAACTAGTCTCTGCTCAAGATGGACTTGACTTAGAAATAAGAAATGTCTAGAGTGCTCTCTCTCTCTTTCTCTCTCTCTCTGTATGTATGTATGTATATATGTATGTATGTATATATGCATACACACACACACACAACACGACGCAATGTGACACACACCACCTAAAAGTTAGAAACCCTTCACTCCCCAGTGTGCGAAAGCTGCATTGGAGTGGGACATGGGCAGAAAACAGGGAGAAATGGCAATGCAAAACAGGGAAAAGAGCCCCAAGCTGATTATGCCTGCCCCATAATTTTCCCATAAATCACATAGCTGTCAGAACAGGTGGCTGTAACTTTGCCAACTCTCCCCTTTGTAGGAAATGGGGCACCTGACACAGTGCCAAGGCCTAACAGACAAACTTAAAGAATACAGAACAATGTTAAAAAAAAAAAAAAAGACCTAGCAAACAGCAGAGACCTCTAAAGACCCACTGGAAACAGGCAGTCCAGCAAGTGTGTAGAGTGTGCTTACTTTCTCCTTTTGCTCCATGAGAAAACTTAATGTGCTTTCTGCATAATGAAGTCAGCTTTGAAGGTGAGACTGTATTGAAGTCTTCGCTGGTGACCTTTAAATTCCTTTGCCATTTCGTAGGCTGTGGGTTCCCTATAGCTTTCCTCATTGATCTGACAGCTGCTCTGTGAATAGCATCGGCTCGTATCACTTCACCAACAACTGACTGTGTCTTATCCACGGTTTGCTTATTTTTATCTCCTATGTGCAGGGTATGATCCTGTGAAAGTAAATTTGATTATCTACAGAAACGGAGGGAGATGCGCTCTCTCAAGCTTCCACGTGAAATGAGTTTTCTCTGCTTCCCTCAGCTTCCCCTGAAAAGGGAAGTCGAGTGCAGTGGATGCAGATACAAAGTGATGATAACTGAGGAAGCGTTTCGGTATGCTGATAATAAACTGTGGAATAAGACCCTGACAAAGAGTACCGAGCCCTTCACCTGTGACGGTCATGGAGCTTTCGCACGTCAGTTTTCACCTGACTGGAAATGGAATTTCCTTAGACATGGCTCATTTTCACCTTTCAGCTGGAAATTGTGTGATTAGAACCCATTCCTGGACATGGGAAAAGCTGGTAACACAGGTTTTTACTGACTGGAAGATTTAGCTGATCTATCTTGCAATATTTTTTATCTCAAATCTATAAAGTCACTAATAGCTTTAAATTTTTAGTTAAAAAATGCCCACCTTAAGTATCCCCAGGAATAAAATTGGTCACCAGATGTGATATACTTTAAGAAGCAAAACAGCTGGATGCATCTTATATGAAGATGAATAGCTTAGCTTTCTAAAGGCAAAACCTGCTTGGTTACAAATGGTTCTATTTGTTAAGTTGTAGTATTTAATGCCCCAACTGGGAGGTAAGTTATGAAAAAATGACATTGAAGCAGCACTTAGCATACGTAAGTTATGACTTGTTTATGTGATGTCATCAGATGCCAATGGATCTCAAAGTGTAGATCCAATCTTGTTCTCTCCCTGCCTCTCTATTCAAATGCCAAGCATGTCCAAGGGGGCGCACTCTACATCTTGTGATTTTTTAAAAGAGTCCTTATACAATCATACATACTCGTGTGAAAAAAAGGGGGGCTCATACATTTTGCATCTCTGGGGTGTATAAAGATAGTCCATAATTGGTTTGGATCAAAACTATTTTTAAAATGCTGTTTTGTCTCACTTTGGTCTTAGGAAAACTCACTTAAATAATTTATATGCTCATTTCTTTGACATAAATCAGTTCTTATGTCAATTTCCAAATTTGGAGTAGAAATTACGATAGTCATTCCTTTAACAATTCCACTGACTTATGGTAGCCTGAGTATTGTGTTCGGTCTTCTGAAACTTGGATGGGTTTGCTCTGCGGATTGCTGACTGGTGTTCGGGATGTGCAGGCTGTGGACTGAATTTTAAGGGTGATCTGTTTTCTGTGAGTCTCGCTCTGTTCTCTCCCCTTTCTGAGCTGGCCTTTTTCTCCCCTGGTCATGAATGGAAGAAAAGGTACCTTATTGAAACTGAATCCTCACCCAGACTGACACTGTTCTCAGGAAGGTTAGACTGGCCTAGTTTCCTCATTGTTGGCACTTCCTCAAGGAAGAAAAGAGACTTCTCTGAGTCCCAGTTGTGTTAAGGAAGACTCGTAACCCATGTTGACAAGAAGCTTTTATCTCTGCTCCTGCTGGCCAGAAGGAGATTTTATACCTCTTCTTCCATCTGAATAGCAAATCATTTTGGAAAATAAGTAACTTCTGACACCCAGCCACTTAAATTCACATTCTAGGAATACTCTATGTAGGCATCAGCCATAAAAACAACAGGAAACCAGTACCATGACTCACGGTCTCTTATAACCGCTCTGTTCAAGTCCCATCTCCAAGTTTCACAGTGTCCCCAAACCATTTTCTCCTGTGTCACTAGGAAATAAGCTAAGTTTAATCCATCTTTGCTGTGGGGAGGTGATCCATCATTTAAGTGCCCTCGGTACTTTTAAAACACATTGTTTTCATCAATTCTGAGCAGACTGGCTGTATGTTTGAGGTACGCCATCTCATTTTCGGATTCGATCTGAGGCCTGTGAGCAATTTCAATAACAGCAAAGTGCAAAGTAGACTTCATTAAATACCCTTGAGCAGCCCCGCGCAATCAGTCAAAAGTTATCATTCCCAGTGTAGCAGAAGTAAACGTTGGAAACACAGCACCATCTGCTGGAAAGGGGCAGGTAGGGAAATCCGTTTGTCCAGTAAATCTAGGGGCCGAATTCTTCAACTACCTAAAGCGTGTGTTTGTGTCATGCGATGGCAACATGGTCATTTCAGTGAAAATGTGGGTTCAGCTCACAGAACAGGGAAATTTGGCAACACCTGTCCTTTCTTTATATTCATAGCCATAGTCCTTGAAGAAATCACTTTGTAATTGGATATTGGGGTAAGATGGACATAGTGTCTGAATTTGTTGTCTCATATTGCTGTCACTTGGGATTCAAAGCCTCCAGGTCACACATGGACTATAAGATGCAATGCTGATGTGAGCACTCAACCTTTAACTCGGCAGTGCACACAGGCACAGAGCAGACAGCATAAGAAGCGTTATGGGATGAGAAGAGAACAAACAAAATTTAATTTGAATCAATAACTGTAGTAGGAATCCACCTAGTGACAATTATTAGAGAAATACGAACAGGTCAGGAATGTTCATCCCTTTGTCGTTGCTGATGCTGAGGGAGTGGCACTGGTGATCATCAATGGGGAACCATTGCATCATTTGGTAGATGTCATGCTGCATTAAATGTTACATTTTGAAGAATAATGATGTGAGAAAATAGTCACCATATAACTACACTTTATGAAAAATGCTGATAACTACTGGGATTATGATTTGGGGTGGGGGAGGAATAAAGAGATATTGATGACCACAAAATGAACTGTTCCCTGTGGTCATCTGTGAATACCTGTGATTCTTTGCTGTGTCTATGGGGCTGAGCTGGGCTAAATGCCATGTTCATTTCTCCATCCAGATATGACAACCCAGATTGTCTTCAGACCCTGCCAAACATCCAGGGGCAAAATCACCCTTACTATTTTTTCTTTTTTTCTTGATTATTATAAATTAGAAAAATTTACATTTACTCCCCTTGACCCAGGCCCTCCCGCTCCCCCACTACCCCAC